>CAEGAG010101343.1:0-66732 GCA_903067065.1 Brachyrhaphis terrabensis
CATCTTCTCCCGCTCAGAGGAAACCACTGCGCATGTCTTGGAGCGCCGCATCATTGGATGATGATTGGATTTTACAGAGCCACGTTAAGTCCCTGAACTTCACATTTTAACGGGAAAAAAACCCGCAATGCGACTTGGACGTAACGAGTAACGCGACGGTTTTGTAGAAATGTAGTGAGTAGAAAGTACAGATACTTACTGTAAAATGTAGTGGAGTAAAAGTCGAAAGTAACCATTATTAAATCTACTTAAGTAAAGTACAGATACATGAAAATTGTACTTAAGTACAGTAACGAAGTATTTGTACTTCGTTACTTCACACCACTGCAAATGATCTATTTACAGCTTCACTTTCTGGGCACATTAGTTGGTTTCTTCTACTTCTTCTCTTCTGCTGCTCCTCCAAGGAGTTCCCCAAGGTTCTTGTCTTGAACCACTCCTCTGCTCTACACACAAATTCTTCTTCAAGGTACCAAGTGAAAGCCGTCAATGCTGGTGCCAGTGTTGTCACCCCAAACCGTACTTTTTCTGCTGGATTCCATATTAGATACAAAATCTTTTTCATCTGAAGTCTCTTCTTGGCTTTTGGCTTCTTGTTCAGAGACTGTACAACTTTCTTCACCCTTATCCTCTATCACAGAATGTCAGGTTCCTTCTCTCTATACAGAGATTTAAGTGTTGCTGCTCAGACATTTGAAATGCTTTGAATTATGACATTTGTATGACTTTCTACTTGGTTAAAACTCTTGACAGTTTCAACAAACAAACATGGTTTGGAGGCCACTATTCTCCTAAAGATACAGACTTACATCAGTACAGTAAAGGACTAATGGATGGGGTGATGTATTGTAAAATTAGTGATTAGAACCTTCTTCTTTCTTCCAGAGGACAACAGCTGGATTGTCATCAGGTCTTCCAATACCCCAATTACAGGAAGCATCCTGCCAAGGCAACCAAGGAGTGGCTTGAGAAGAGGATAACCTGAGATCAAAGAACATCCTGGTCAGTCTCCAGATCTCAATCCTACAGAAATCAGCGCAGAAAGGTGAAACTTAAGTGGCAGCTAAGAAACCTAAAGGGTTTACAAGTGTTTGGTACACAGGAGTGGGATTCTGAGAGGTGTGTAAACCCAGTGACACCCAACAAGAAAAGCCTTACTCACACTCGCCAACTAAAGTTTTTCCAACAAGAATCAACTAAGTGTTTCCAGGAGGATCAAATATTCATGATAAATGTTCAGTCATTCACTGGATCTACAAAGCCCCCCCCCCAAAAAAAAAAACAAGGATCCGCAGAGAATTCCTTCTTTCTTTGACTTTGGTTTCCACTAAAGAGTTTGCCATTTTGGAGAAATAGGTCAGTGGATCAAATCAAAGAAAATACCAAACAGGGGAATCAGTCACTCAAAAGGGACGAGTGAGGCTACATGGCAACTGAGGGCCTATGCAGGGTCTAAACACAGGCAGTGCCCCAATCTGGGGTAAATGAGAAAGAGGGTACACACAGAGATCTCTGTTGGCCTGCTTTGTCCTCTCTCTTTCTCTTTCTCTCTCTCACTTCCCTGAATAGCTCCTGCACAAAGATATCGTTATTTTGTCTCTAATTACCAGATGAAGAGCTGTTTGTCCTTATGCCTCTCGCTCCACCGCTCTCACCCCTAGAAATAAAGAGCTCAGTGGTGATGACCCTGGACAGTTACAAAACAGTCTGGTGGATCACAGGGGCCATGCGAGCCCTTTCTGTCTCCATGAGCGTTATAGAAAGTATCTGGTTATGCTGAGGGAGATATGTATGCATATGTTAGTTTTCTGCCAATACAACACTTCCTGCATAGTGTTGCAAGAAGTGTTGTAAACAGAACCATTAAGTTCTGTTTTAGTCTCATCAGTTGGTCTTTTCACAGCTTTCTTTTGATAATACCTTTTTCCTTACACCTCTTCTATAAATGCCGGGTTTGTGGAATGTACAGCTGACAGTAGTCTTACCAACAGACTCTTCCTCCTTAGCATTGGATCTCTTCAGCTCCTCCAGAGCTACCATGTCAATATCAATGTTATGCTTTCGAAGCCCCTTTTGCTCTGGTGTGGCTTTAGTCGGTTCTTCCCAACTCAGCTCTGGCCAGATTTCCCCGTGCTATTTGGAACCACTCCAAGATTTTACAAGAAAGGTCAAGCATTGTGTGCAAGTGACCTGATTGGCAACAAATTTAATTTGTTTGGACCTTGGATTTGGATGGGCAAAGATGATACTTGCAAACTCCTCAAACAACAACGTCACGACCACCATTTTTGATAGTCTATGAGACCGTAATAGTTGGCAAGATGGCAAGCTGCATATCGATAATTCCATGGTCAAACCTTGAGGTCCAAAGCTTTTTATCAATTGTGGTGGAAGATTGCGTACGGCGTCAACCTCAGGGGGAAACCCCAACAAACAAATATACCGAAAGACTTCAGAGAAACTGGTCACCCGAAGGTACGCGCAATGACGTCATTGGAGCATCGATGACGTGCCCATATTCACGCCCTCATAGTGAGGAACACACTGTCAATGGAGACAAACCCAACTTGACTAGAACCAAACCAGACATTACTTTACAATGGACAAGGGGATTTATATACCCCTTAAAGAACAAAAGTTGATCAAAGTCAAAGAGTACGTATGCTAATTGAAATATAAAAAATAACCAAAAGCCACTCTTTGGTGTCTCATATTCCATTCTGTCAAAGATTTGTTTTTTCTAGACGTTCGGATCTGAGCAGTACTGACATGAAAAAGCAAGGTAACTTGTAAATGGTTTGAAGTTGTGTCACACCCTTTCTATTTTCAGATGACGGACTGAACAGTGCTTTGTAGGATGTTTGACGTTCGAAGCTTAGGATTGTGATGGTTGTTCCTCTAACAAGACCTTTATACTAAGATTAAATCACAGAAAGAATTGCATTGGATTTCATTAAGGAATATTAAGGTTATGGGAGCAGAACATAAACACTGAAGCTTCTTCGTTGTTCTGTTAAAAAGTTTAAGGAGTATGAGTGCAAGGCATCGTATCTAGGCCACAAGACAGTCCCCATCTGCCATTAGGGCCAAAAGCCTTGGGAGTGTTGTGGTGCCAGAGAGAAAGAGATGAACCCAGCCAGGGATTAGGCTGGCACAACAGGTCCAAGAGGATGTGAGATTACAAGAGAGGAGCAACAACAACACACACGGGGTAAACCTGCTCACATGTTTACGTAACAGTTCAGCTCATGCACCTCAGCGTGTCTGCAAAACAACAAATTAATGTCCTGTAAGAACTTCATCTGCTTTTTTCTGGAACAGAAAAATGACCTCTGTGTCTGGTGAAGGGGAATGTTTTTTTTTTTTGTTTGCTTGGTTTTTTTTGCAAAGTGCAGCAGCTTTCTGAGCTTTGTTCCACAGAGAGCTTTGTTCTCTGCCCTCAGCATATCATCCAGTATTAAATCTCATCCGCAACCTCCTCTGACCCTGTCATCTGGGGGAAATGTCCTGACCTCATAGCCGGACAAGTGTGACTCAGCACCTGTTTGTCACCCTCTGGGACTGAAGGGCAAAGCATCAATTTTAAATCAAATCTTCTGGGTGTGTTTTTTTCCAGCAGTCCTCAGAAGGAAAGCTGTCAACAAGGAGGATTTGGAAAACATCCTATTGGGAGATTAACAAGGACAGAGCCCCGGTCCTTCTCTGTGCTTGTGTGAGTGCTTGCGTGCAGGAGAGAAAGAAAGAGAGAGAGAAAGAGGGAGGGACAGACAGGACATCCCAGCGTGTGACAGATGGAGGAGGGAGGTGGGGGTGAGGAGCCTGGTAGGAGGCTGGCATGTTTTCCCATCTAAACCGGTGACAAAGTGGCGAGCAGAGGAGATCACAGCCACCGCACGGAGAGGGACGCGGAGCGGGAGGAGAGCCGAGAGCCGAGCGCCGCGCAGCCTGCAGCCGCTGGAGTCACAGCATCGGGGCGGGGAACAGAACCGAGCCACATCGGAGGGAGCGACGTTTTCTTTCTTTTTTCATTTTTGTTTTTAAACCCGGCGAACGGGTGAGTAAAGAAGCAGTGGATCGGTTATTCGGTTGGTTTTCGTTGACGAGTGATGCCGAAGGGTGTCAAAGATAATCGACTAAAAATGCATTCGAGAAAAAAAAATAGTCCGGTATAAAGGAGTAAAATGCCTGTTTAAAGGTCGTCGGGTCACAAACTCGTAAATTAAAAGCACTTTTAAGTTGGAGCTTCTTTTTTTTTTTTTTTTTTAGAAATCGCCTTAACTTGAAAATCTCCCTTTTTGCCTCAGTTAGTCCATTCAGACTGGAGTCTCACTTTTTATGTTTTACTTCAGTCTCTGGCAAATCCCAGCAGATACGGGTTCATTTCTCCATCATTCTTCAGGTCAGCATCACTGCACTCTAAAAACAAATTTTACAACATATTAAATTTTTGCTAACAAAACATTTACAAACATTTACATTCTCATCATTCACATTCATTTGTAATTATACTCCTCAATAATGCCTAACTTATAACATTTTAGGTGTCTTAGCTGTTTAAATCGCTGTTTTCCAATCAGAAATACTGATTGATATACCCTATAGGTGTAACAACAAGGATCGCGTCTGGAGTTTATTTCGGTCAAACAGATTTGTTTAAGTCGTGCTGCTATGTAGGCTAGTCTGCACGCCGGTCAGTACCTGGTCAGATTAAACCACTGTGTATGTCATCCACCTCAGCTCAGTGCCCCAGTGCCAGCTAATCAGGTCCTCCACGTCTGGGTCATCTGATTGGCTCTTCTTACTCAATAACCGTCCCTGGCTACGGAAGTCCAGACGTGCCACAATTCAATAAAGACATAAGTTGTTAAATTAAAACTGTAAGCAGTATGATTAATGTCTATAATTAGTTAAACAGGTTGATAATAAAATTTGTTACGAAAAGCACATGTCATTATTGCAGTAGGTATAGGCTGCAGGAATGGATTTTATTCAATTTAATTCTTAAGTATCAAAGTTAAGTTTGCAGGGCAAACTGAATAAATCAGTACTATTGATAAGAAGTTGAGTTGCGAGGAAGATTAATGAACCGGTGTAACAACTGAACTTATTTTATGGTTTAATGTTACTTTTAATCACAAAATAAATGTTGAAATTCTTTAAAAAGAATTGTTCAAAAATATGTTATTATTTAAACAATTCCCATATGACATAGCAATTCAAATTGATTTATTCCTTGTTTGAGCTCGTAAATAAATATATAGTTTTAATTTTTGTCGATTTTTGTTTTCAGAAGAAAAAACAGTTTTGAATCATCTCCACTCAGCTTTTGACTTTCTGTTCCAGCCTATATTCTGATGGTTATCCTTACCTGAGGTTGCCTCGGTTCCAAAGCAGCATAAAAATTTTGATATTTTTGTGTTTTCACTAACAAAATGCTGATAAAAAATCAAAAATCAAAAAGTGTGAAATAATCTCTGTTCAGTGGAGTTTTAGATAGAGTCCAAATTCCTTCAATAGCAGTAAAAATGATCTTTTACCTGAGCACAAATCCTAAGTGTTGTTAAAATCACAACTATATATTCTGACAACAATAAAAACTGTGCACAACAAATGTGGACTGGAGATGAAAACAGGTAAAAAATTTGGTTTGGATTCAGCAAAAGGAATTTGCCCTTTCTTTTTTTAATGGAGTGGTGCAAACCGCTCCATCACTGAAATGCACCCTGGGTAGGTAACCATAAATGTAAAAAAAACAAACAAAAAGTGACAAAGAGAGACTGGCTCTCACACTTGTAAAGTTCTTCATTGACTTCTGTGTGCTTCTGTGTGTTAGGCAGCGATCTTGACATTGTGCCCGCTGTGTTTTGACGGTAGGGCGCGTTGTCTGCCGAACTCCTTCCCATTCCTCCTCCAGATCGGCAGAGATGGCCGCGACTTCTCCCCCGCTGCTGCTGATATGCATCTACCTGACGGCGGTCGGCAGGGCGCGCTCGGAGGGCGTCTGCCTCCAGGACGGCAAGCACAAGGCCGCGCCCGGCGCGGAGCCGCACCTGTCCGAGTGCGGGCTTTACGCCGACAGTGAGTGCACGCGCTCTGTACTGTCCACAATCGTATCTGTGAGCAGGCAGAAATGACAACAGTGCTTTGGTGTTTATTTCATCCTTGCTGCTGCAGACAGCTGCTGCACTGAGGAGGACATCCAGGATATTGCCTATGTTCCTTCTGACAGCAATAAGAATGAACCCTGGGACAAATGTGGCCCTCTGAGCTCAGAGTAAGTCCCATCTGTTCTTGCTTTCTAATAACATCCCATTTTAATTGTTTCTCCTTCTCATATTAGAATTGTGAGTCACATACACACACACAGGCGTGTCGACATTATTTTGTTTTCAGGTAGAGGTAGAGACGGTAAATTGTAATTTCAACTAAATGGACTGCAGTCTTAGATTACAGTGAACTAAAATTTTAACCAAACCAAACACATGGATCTAGTCACACATTAGCCTGTTTAGCTTAGCATAGCTTAACTGTTACGCTGACTCTGTTCAACTTATCAACTCATTAAAGTGAAATTATTATGAAATTATTATTATTATTAACAATTATAAGACTACGTATTGCAAAAGCTATTTAATTATAAATAAACATCACACACATGAACCTGCCAACGGGACGAGATGGAAATTAGCCTCATGTGGTTAAAGCTATAATCTCATTATAGTGTGGACAAAAAGCTAAGCTATGTAAAATATGATATTAACAAACTGACATTGGTGGGTGTGGCCAGGTAAAGTGGCCAATCAGGCTTTAAAGGAAGCCTTGACATCCCTTTGGCCACGCCCCTTTACGTCCATCCATCCATCCATTTCCTAACACCCTTGTCCCTAGTGGGGTCAGGAGGGCTGCTGGTGCCCATCTCCAGCTAACGTTCCGGTCGCCAGTCTGTCGCAGGGCAACACAGAGACACACAGGACAAACAACCATGCACACACACACACACACACACCTAGGGAGAATTTAGAGAGACCGATTAACCTGACAGTCATGTTTTTGGACTGCAGTCAACAGCTCTACCAGCTGTGCCACTGTGCAGCCCGCCCCTTTACATCTTATGATGTCATTCGCTTTAAACTGAATTGTTGCTGAAATGTGCTGCACAAAATAAAGTTGATTCCCAAAAGTATTCAAACCCCTTGACCATTTCCACGTTAAGTCAGATTACAAAGCACCAAATTCAACTTTATGCAGCTGCATTTCCATCGGCCATTGTAATTTGACATTTGGAAAGAAATTGGCTTAATGTAAATGCAGCAATTTTGAAAAATTTTATAAAAAGCTTTGACGCTACTAGGATGTGGTTTTTTTTTTTGGCCATATTAAAATTGGTTTATTTCACAAAACTACAAAAGCTTTTTTGGTGTCACACAAGTCACATGGTCAGTAACCGGATGTTGCAACTGGCGCAAACCATGAAGAGGAAGACGACAGGAAGTGGTAGGAAGACGATGGAGCAACATGTCTTTTAATGACTTACCGTGTGAACAAACTTATTCTTGAGATTTTAATTACGCTTCTTATGTGATGGAAACATTGCAATTGCAAAATTGTGGGGACTTTTTTGACATTAACGGAATATCGACAACATTTTGCACACATTAGTAATGAAAACGCATCTAGTGTCAGGTCAAGACAAAGTACTGCACGTCACTCCCAGTAACGCACGTTGAAATTCCTGGTTGTGACACGTCGAGATGTGGGAAAAACTTCAAGATGGTGAATACTTTTGAAAGTCTTTTTTATTAAGAATATCATTATTTTTCACACCTGCACAGTACGAGTCACATGCTCACATTCCCAGTGACATTGCGGGTCAGTGAGAGTTTGCGCCTCACGCTGGTAGAAAACTGTTTCCATCTGTCTCCGCAGGTGCGAGGGCTATCTGAAGCGCGTGTCGTGTTTTTACCGCTGCTCCCCTGACGCCTCCCGCTGGCCTCATCCTCACCGCCGCTCGTACATCCAGGCGGTGCCGCTCTGCCACAGCTTCTGCCGTGACTGGTGAGGCTGCCTGAACACAACTCGGTAGCTGTTCCTGCTCACATGTCAGACTCTGGGGGAGAGAGGATGCAGTTTTGTAAAACAGCAGTGCTCAACCCCAAGGCAAAGTGGTATAAAACTGCTTTTTTTGTTGTTGTTATTTCTCAAAATTTCTGGGTTCAGAGGACATTAACAAATCTGGGGGTTTGTGATAATCCTCTAAATGTTGGAAAACAACTAATGCAAACAGAAAGATGATTTGAACAGGCATTTGAGAGTTTGTAAAGAAATAATACATTTCAAAACTTCCCCACTGAATTTAAAAGTTTAATCTGCTTTCATGCTTTTGGGAATTTACTCTGACAGACGGCATCTGAATAAACAATCTGAGATTATGGAAAATATGGTCGCTTCTGTTGCCAGGACCAAGATGAGAGGAAACAATACCCTGTCTGTGCAGATTATTTGAAGGGACAAATCCACAGTCCAACTGCGGATCGAGCACAAAATGTGCATCCAATCCATTCTCTGCATTCTTAAAAACCGCTATGCTAAAGACAAAGCAATTTGCTAATTTGGTTCTGTGTCAGATATAGAGCCATCCAGGTTTGGGTTGGTTAATACAACAAGGTTAGATAAGGGGTAATAAGTTGGCATTTAAACCCCTAAAACAGGTTAAAGTGGCTAATGTAATACATTAAGGCTAATATCAAGTGGGATGGAAAAATAATTGGACTTGTAAACACAAAGTATTTGGGTTTAAATGAATTATTTTGATTTTTAGTTTAATTCTGTATTGTTAATTACCAGATAACAAATAAAAACACCCTTATAATATGTTAAAAGTGTCTGATTCATCAGCAGTTGACTCTAAATAACAAACTTCATGTTTAGTTTAAAACACAGGGTTAACATAGCTTGCATGTGTTGACTTTAACTAATTATTTAGTTAGAATCTGAATGTTGAACCAAGCTAGCACTAGCTAGCACTAGCTATGCTAACGTTGTCCTTTAATAAACTCCCTGTCTAATATGAACTAAATTCTTTGACACAAAACTACTGACTTTAAAATTTTTACAGCATCATTTTAAAATCTTCCAAACTTAATGTTCAGTATCAGTATCAGTAGAACTATAGCCTGTCTGTGTTTAATGACTGCTTTCACTATTTATTTGGTCAGAATCTGAATGTAGAGCCAAGGTAGCATTAGCTTGCGGTATTAGCTGGTAACATTTCTCCAACTGGGACACAGTTTATGTTTTGCTAACTTGCAGTGTTTAAGCTAGGCACTCACAAGCCCTAATGTAGATAGTAGTGGTGAAATTAATATAAACGAAAAGGCTTAGATGTCACAAAGATGTGTTCCTGTAAAGAAAACATTTATCATGAAGTGTGCTGAAATTGACCAACAGAAGCCTGATAGCACAGAAACTAGAACTGGCTAATCTGGTTCTGAGAAAAATGAACCAAACTCTCTTTGGCCAAATCTGTACTGCTAAAACTGTAGAATATTAAAACAGTTTACACATTTTAAACAGTGAAATGTTTAAAGGTAGTTTTAACTGCATCAACATTCCTGGATGGGAAATGCTAGCTAAGTTGAGCCTGAACTTAAGGTGGAAGTCATCTATTAACATGTTTCTCCTGACTCTGAATAATATTAAAGTTTTGTGGTGGCTCAACCAGATTAGGATGATGGCCATAAAAAAAGCTGCCAAAAAAGCAAATATGTTTTTATATTGCAATGTTATTCAGGATTTTACAAGGATTTGCTCACAGAAACAAAGTGTTTCTCTACATACTACCACGCATGCTACAAAAACAAAACACGCAGCAGCATGCCAAATTGTGAGCTCAAGGGAAGCCGCAAGCTTTAGTTTGAGCCCTGATGCTAATTTTAGCTGAACAACCTCTTACTCTTGTCTCGTGTAAAAACATTTTAAAAAATAGACCTTTTAGTTTTAAAAATGGGGCTGTTTTAGAAATAATAAGCAGATAGATTTTTGCCGTTTCTGATTTGTCTTCTATGTGTCTCCAGGTTCGATGCCTGTAGGTTGGACATGACTTGTGCTCGCAACTGGGCCAGGGACCCCCGGGGCCAGAACTGCACTGGGACCTGTGTTCAGTATCAGCAGGTAAACACAATCCTTGCACATTTGTCATCATTTCTGTTTTTTACTTCTTATTTTCCACAAAATTAAGCACTAATATTTATTTAATTAATATCCTTAAAAGACATTTGCTGTATTACCATATCACAGTCTAAAAGACACACCATAGAAACAGCCACTGTTCCTGTTATTATTAGGCTATGTGTTTGCCTTGCATATAGCTCCATAGATTTGTCCATCTCCACAGCATAATGATGCCGACACTGAGATTCACAGTATGGAAAGCATGTTCATCCTCATGCACTATAAAAAACAAAATCTTACCAAGCATTTTTTTTGTGACTAGTTTCTAGTGTAAACATCTTTCACTTATAACATGGGAAAAATGTCTTGCTATAAGTGAAAAAAATCTGCCAGTGGAACTATTACCTTTTTGTAATTTTGTGGGCGCAAATCTGGTGTAAAAAAACAAACAAAAATAGAACAAATATATACACATTTCAATGAAAAAATAAATAAAACCACCGAAATATACACTTTTTTGGCACTATCAGAGTTCCATACGATTTATTTCCTGGTGGTCACTTATGTCTGTTCAGCAGCATAAACTCAAATACTTTCTGCTCAACTAAAATGCTCAAACGCTTATTATCAGCTTCTAAAGGCCCCAACATACTCGGGCGGACTCGGTTCTGGGGGCCATGGGGCTTATTAAGGAGTCACTGACTTAAAACAAATACATATTTAGCTGAAAATATATTTGTAAGTTAGTTTATAAGTCTTATAAAATATTTACACTGGAAAATAGACATGGAACAAATACTTGTTCAGATTTAGTGTTTTTGTGGCGGTAAGCGTGTGGGCCAAAAAGCTCTGTTTTGCTTTATCCTGACCAGAAAGCAAATGGAAGCAGCGGCTTTCTTCTGGCACATTTTTAAGCTTGTGGTTCCAAGAGAAAAAAAAAAGAAAAGAAAAAAAAAAAAGCACTGTAAAATAAATTTTTTAAAATCTTTTTTAAAATTTATTTATTTATTTGCATCAGTATTTGTCTAGCCGAGTCCGTCAGCTGAACAGGATGTGCAGGTAGACGGTGTGAGAGAAGGGCTGGCTTTGGAGCGCGAAAGAGTCTTGGCCCCGCTCCGCTGGGCAGGGGCCAGCTGGGTGATTAAAACTCAAGCGGAGGGCCGGTGGAGGCCTGCAGCAAACTGAACTCTCACACATCATCGCAGCACAGCGACGACCTGTCTCTCTCTCCGTCTCCCCTCCTTATCGCCTCCATCCTCTCTCGCGCACAAACGAGCGAGCGCACACCCACAGACCGCAGATCTAATAAGGCAGCTTGCTGGTTATTAGATGATAAGCAGAAATTGCAGAGTGTATTAAGAGGGAGAATGCGGATGTGAAGATCTCTCTGTGTGTCTGTGTGTGTGTTTTCTGTGGGTGTACCGCCTGCGTAATTCCGGGGCTTTGTGCGCTCCGCCTTGGCCCGTCTTCATGTAGGGCAACGCTTAACGCCGCAAATAGGCTGCAGGAAATTTAAGCCGCTCTGAAACAGACGAATGCAATTAGAAAAATGTGAGAGCAGTCCACGAATTTGACAGATCGACTATTTTTTTGTTTTGCATCTTTTTTTTGGGAGGGAATGTATAAAACGAGAGCGTTGCTGCGAGTGTGAGTGAGTGAACGCCAAACATGCGTAGGTAAAAAGCGGGGTGTGAGAGCTCAGACTGTGGAAGGTGTCAATTCGCGTAGCGTCAAGTTAATACACCTTCAACAGGAAAATAAAATCACCTCTGGCGCTCTCTGTCTCACTCCTGTTTTTGTGGTTTTTGGTTACATCATTCGCCTGCCAAGGTCGTCTCTTAGATTTAGCGCTTCTGATTATGCAGGAGAGAGGCGAGGACGGCAAAAACAACATATTTCTGTTGAATGCAAAACTATTTATTTATTCTCCTTGAACCTTTTGGACAAATGCAGCTCTACTGAGTCGTCTGCCTGAACCCACAGGTCACGCAGGGAGGGAAATAATGTCAGGAAGAAACAAAGAGACTAATGAAACAACAGCTCAGGTGAGGAGAATCTGTCGATTGACCGACTACTGGCTTTGTGCTTCATTAATCTGAGCTTTATGGAAAAGTGGCAAGAAGAAATTTGTGTCTGTGAAAAAATCCCATTCGCTGTTTACCACAAACATGCGAAAGATGATGCAGTTCATTTGTGTTCGTAAGGCAGAATTATTGAGTTTGAACTTGGAAAAGAAGTAATCAGGAACACTTCCTGATGACAAAATGCCAAGTTAGAATTTGTCGCCAACGGCAACATTAAAATTCATATGTTCCCGCTGTAGGGAACATATAGACGGCAGCCCTAATCATTTTGTTTGCGCCTAAATTAGTCACACTTGCACGGAGGAAATCATTTGTCAGGGTTCAAGTCACTGCAGTTTTTAAATACATACAACACAGAAATACACTGTTAGCTCATATCGCTAACAGCAGTTAGCAAAACACTTCAGAGCGTCATAATTCACTTTATTGGTTTAGCTGTACAATCAATTTATTGCTTAATTAATTAAATACGCATATAAGATATGACATAAACAACTTTATTCAGAGATGCAATGAGTTTATAGCAGCTGTGCGAATGATCCAATCGTCTGTTGATTTGCAGCAATCCACGTCAATAGCAGATATAGAGAGCTACAAAACCAAATTTTGCTTAGTCCCTGTGGAGCAGTGCTTCTCAATTCCAGTCCTCAGGCCCACCTGCTCTGCATGTTTTAGATGTGCCTCTAAACACTTTTATCGCTAGTAGTTGAAAACTATTGTGATAGTTTATCGCAATAACTTCTGGGACAATTTATCATAAAAGCTAAATTTGTTACTGTGACAGGCCTATACTGTTCTAAACCTCTGTACATGCTGAAGTGATTTTCCAAATATATATATATTTTTAACTCTGTTAAAAGAAAGTCTAAGGCAGGACTTTTTCTTCTTTCTACGGTTCCCGGCTTGGCGTAGTGTTTGTGGTTTCAGGATGTGAAGGCTAGAATTAAGTGAGATAAGGAAGGGAAGGACAGCGCATGGCGCCGCAGGAAAAATCTCTATCTGGCTTATTCGATCCCAGCATGTCGTCTAGAGCTACTTGGGCTTGTACTGAATTAAGTTTGGCAGCAAATCATGGCCGCCTGGGGGAGGACTGAAGTGTGTGGGGGTGTGTGTGTGTGTGTGTGTTGGCGTCTGTGCTCCTGTGGATATTATTGGGTCGATGTGATAAGACCAAAGCGTCATGCAGAGAGCATATCTAGTTAAGAGACACACCCATCGTCCTTTTTGTCCTTCAAACTCAGTAAGCATATCACATCTTTTTCTTTTCTTTTTTTTTTCCCAATCAAATCCTTGTGAGGAAATGCTATAAAATAATTGGAAGAAGCAGGAAATGATTAACTGGGGGATGACTTAGCATCCTAATGACTGGTTATAGAGAAGGCAAGTTTATTTCTACAGCTCCATTCATACACAGGGTGTTCTGAAGAAAACAGGAAGTGACCAGAGAGGGAAAAGGAAGTGAAGGCTAGTGCTCTGCGCTGTGAACTGCTAGCCTCTCCGTCGCCTTCCTACGCAGTCTAGCTCAATTCTTGTTTCCCTTCACTTCATTGTCCCACTCATTTGGATTTCTCTGGTGGAATTTCAGACAAACAGAAGGAGAAGTTGTGAACAATGACGTTGATTTTTAGAACAGTCGTCTATAGTTTTAGCAATGGCAGCTGTAGGAAGCGAATCGTCTATGTTGGCCACGTTTCCAAATATTGAATTAATGTCAACAGCCATCTTGTTCGGCTTGAGACTTCTCTCTTCACAGTGGAGGATGTTTGTTTACAGCGCAGGCAATTTCGGGTAAGCTTCATAGCGTTGAACTGGCGCATTACACATGTCACAGCTAAACGTTAGTGATTAGCTAAAATATAAAAGTCAATGGGTAACCCAGTGGAACTGAGCTTCCAAATTTTCTGTATTTCTTTTTGTTTAGTGTGTGATGCAATAAGAATTTATTTTCTCCAGTTTGCTCAACTTTATGTGTGTTGGTTAATTTTGATGTCTGTTTGTTTCATTTATTGGTGGAAGTAGATTTTTTTTTTATTATTATTCGTTGTAATTGCTTGAATTTCTTTTTTTCTGAGCTTTTTGAGATCTCAACATATAATGGGGCGTTATAAATAAAATCTATTGCTACTGATATTAGTATGAGATGCAACAACATTTAATTTCTGTCTGGGAAAAATTAATTGGATTTAATAAATTATGAACTAGCTTGTGTTGTTGTGTATTACACAAATTTCTAGTGGACGGAGTGAAGATTGTCATTTTAATGTGGAAAAAGTTAAAATGTCCAAGAGGTTCTGGATACTTTTAATATACTCTAAAAAAAAAAACTAGATTGTGATTTTGCAAACATGCCTTCATTAAAGATGATTAAATGATTGTCAATTGGAGTTTTAATCATTCTGAACCAGCTTAGAGCTGTTAATCTGCTCTCCGGGGCGTTAGATGCTGCTATGCTAAACCTGAAGGTTTTTTCTTTAAAGTGCTGTATTCAGATTGGCTCTCAAGGTCGGTGTTGTAGACAAGAAGAGGAAAGCAGCGGGGGCTGAGCAAAGCCACCTGAGAGAGAAAACACCTGGCAGAGGCAAAGTGTTCTCAAGGCCGGAGCCGCCGCGGAAAGGGCAAAATCAATTATTTGGCTGGATGTTTTATGCAGAAGGGTAAAGCTCAGGCAGGCCCGAGGGGCAGCGGGACGACGGACGGACTTGGCACGGAGCTGGCAGGGCTGGAGGAGCGAAACAAACAGGCTTCCGTTTATTCCTGGCGCCAAGAAGATAAAAAAAAGTTGGACGAAAACAGGAAAAAATATAGCGGTCGTTCCTGATATTTTTATTCCTACAGCTCACGGCGGCGCAGGCGGAGCTGCTGCTCAAATCCAACCCGTCGCTCTTGTTTCCGGCAGGAGTATCAGCGCAGACTGTCTGATCCCGCTCCTACAAGGACGAGCGGTCACGATAATTCGTCGTTTGAGGTTTTGTTAGAAATACAAAATGGTTGCTGTGAAAAAAGTTGAAAATCATCCGTCTTTTTTTCCTCCTCCGCTTCACTTTTAAAAGGACAGGATCGCGTAATATTGTTTTTATTTAGCTTTATATCGTGTCAGAAAGTTATTCCTTCGTCATAAACATTCCTGGGGTGTTGCCTTGATTCTTTCAGGCAAGTTTGAGAAGTCCTTTCATCTCCATGGCAACCATTCAGCTGTGCAAAACGTCTGGGTGGCCCTAGCTAGCGAGCTAGCTCGACCTAGTTTCCAAACTCCTAAGTTTCTGTCTCACAGAACAGAACGTCTTCTGTTCTGTGAGAACAGAATTTAATAAATTATTAAATTTGTTAAATAGCAAATTATTAATTTATTAAATTAATAATAAATTAATCCCCCATTCAGCTCCTAGCCGTCAGCCATTAGCAAACGTGTGCTGACCTCATTAGATAAGCTAATTCTCAGTTAAACACTAGTAAAATTTAAGGGTTAATAGAGGAGCCATGTTGTGATAACTTCCTGAAGGCGGAGTTTCAAAAGGAGCAGCTTCTTAAAGAGACAGAGGCCCAATTTCAAGGGGTTACATTTTGAAGTCAAGTTATGTTTGGTATATCTGGCATTTTTATAACAACTGAAGTTAACAGATTGATTGTTCCATAAAATATGTCTTAATATATCATTTAGCATCCCTTCCAAATACAAAAACTCATAAAGTAGATCTTTGCCTGGACTGATTCTGATGTCCCGCTCACCTGCACGACCTCCAAAGAGAGACTCAAAGGCTGTTTTAATGACGTTTTACGCCACGTTCCACTGATCCTCCTTTATGTAGCCAGAGAGCAAACATTTCATTTGCATGCAAGACCTACACCGCAAATTACATTATTGTCGTCCACGGCAACGCAGTGTGAAGGGACAAACTCGGTTTGATTAAAGCCGTCATGAGATTTGTGCGCCGCCTCTGCGTCACAATTTGTAATTCCTTACATTTATTTAAACGGGGAGGAGGAAGAGCACTTTGATTTAAAATCTGATTTACAAGCTAAAGATGCATAGAGGCTCAGCACACAGTGATGCATTTATGGTTCATACACAGAGCGTTATACAGAGGCGAACGTTTAAGAGCATCAAAATTCAGATTACGCCTAAAATGCAGCAAAGCTTCGTCAGTAAAAACAATGGGAAACCTGCTTAAAGATTAATTGATTTGAAAAAAATAACTTGCTGAGTAATGCAGGACCCAGAGGCTAAGAAGGTGCTAAGTTATTGGTTGCTATGGCGATTCATACCTTTTCAGCCATGTTGGAGAGCCGTACAGTATCAAAGATCATTTCAATGAGCTTAAACAGGAAAGAAAATATGGAAATATAATTCTACAGTTGTCTTTGATTGTGAAGATTTTACTCTATATTGATGTAAGTAAACAAACAAACTCAGTTATCTTTCTATTTTCTTGGTCTGATCCAGTTTACTGGGTTTGTCAAACAAATTTTCCTCTGTAATTTATTTAATAAGTGTAACAAGATTTGTTTGAATTCTAGCTTATTATGGCACAAATTCTCAATTGAAATTAAGAATAAATTAAATTTCAAGAAATTACATTTTAGTTCAGACTTTGACTAGATCAATCCTAAACCTTCACTTTGTGGACTCAAGTAAAGTCAAGTTTATTTGTACAGCACATTGCTGTGAAAAGTGCTTTACATGATAAAACATCATAAAATCAGTCTACGCTTTAGAAATATATGCAAGGAGTTTTGTGATATTTTTTCCTCATTAAACCCTTTACAGAACCTGCGCAACAAAACTAAAGATGAGACAGGAAACAATAAACAGACATATATATTAAATAAAAACAACAACATTTTAATTCTTCAAGGAACTTAAATGTCTTGATTTTTGCTATTTGCATAAAACATGACCTGAAAAGTAAGGGGGAGGCAGCAGTTTGGAAGAAGAAACACTGCCACCTGCAGGTCGGAGTTAACAGTCTCCATTTTTCGCAAAACAAACATTGCAATAAACTGACAGCTAATAAGTAACGCAGTTATTGCTTTGTTGTTTTTTTTAACCTAATTTCTGAAATTGTGGATTCCTGGAAAACTGGATTGATGTAATTTGTGGTTTGGAGTCTGGAGGGAAACATAAAAAAAACATGTTGGATCGACACATGCTTTAAATGTCGATTTGGGTTCAACTAATTAAGCAGCAATAAGAAAAGAAACCTGTATGGGCAAATTCACAATTGACATATTTCAGCTATTCTCCAGTTTATTTGACAATCAAGCAAAACTGTGATTATTTGTAATTTATTTCACTTAAAAAAATGTAATTAGAAAAGACTAGCTGAAATGGAAGCTGAAGGAAGTAAAGTTTTAACTCGGTATGATTGATCAATTAAAAGCATTGATGTTTGCTGGCCTCACTGAGGTTTGAAACGCCTCCCTGTGGTTTGCGTGGCTGCAGATGTATCAGCACGGCAGGGATCTCTGCGAGAGCCTGTGGGGCGACGCCTTCATGACGGTGGAGGACGACCAGCAGGAGGCCGGAGAGAACGGGGCGGAGGGCCGGCCCTGCGGCTGCCTCACCCTCAGTCCCTCGGACAAGGACGTGATCGCGGCGCTACGGGCCCAGCAGGACGACCCGGAGGAGCTGGACACCACCAAGGCCGGCCTGCCGCAGTACCGGGCCCCCTGCCAGGCCAAGATGCCGGCGCCGGCCAAGAGCGGCCGGAGGGCGAACTCCGTCCTGCGGAAACGCTCGGTGGAGATCGACGACGTGGAGGGCAGTGGGAGCGGTTTGTAGATCCTGATCTACAAACCGCTAGTCGGAAACTAGCAACGTGTCACTAGTTTCCGATGCTAAACTGTGAAAATAAAGGCGTAACTTTGTCCCTCTGAAAAAATGACCGCATGGGCGAACAGATTTACTGTAGATCCAGGAAAAAAGAAGTACATTTGTGAGATTAAGCTCAGAAATTTTCTAGAAAAAAAAAAAACATGAAAATTTCTGAGCTCCAAAAGTTTGAAATTTGTGTGGGAATTTTTTTTTTATTATTATTTTTAACTATTTAGGTTAATTTCACATATTCTAGGAAAAAATTTCTCTGAGCTGGCAAAGTGGAAAAGATTTTTTCACAAGTCCAAAATGTTCAACTTTTTGAGCCCAGAAATCTCCACGTTTTTCCTCCAGAACTTGAGATTTTTCTTAAAGTATTAAATTTTTTCCTCGCAAATTTTTGACTTTTCAAGCGCCAAAATTTCCAAGTTTTTTCCAGATAACTTATGAGCTTTATATGAACATTTCCTTTTTTTTTTTCCTTGCAAATTTTGGACTTTTTGAGCTCAGAAATTGTTTATGCTTATTCTATAAAATTTCTGAGATTAATCTAAAACATTTTGGAGTTCTTTTCTCACAAAGTTTTGACTTTCCAAACTCACAAACGTTCACGTTTTTCTATAAAATTTCTGAGATTAATCTAAAAATTTGAGTTATGTCTCGCAAATTTACTCTTTTCTTTATCTCTCTATCTACAATGATCCTGAAAAGCCACCGTAGATACCGTTAAGTATTAAAGGCAAACCTCAAAATACTGCAAAGAACATCTCTTGATGTCATCAAGAGATTGTTGGGCAACCAGCCATGTTCTGCATGTGGTAGAAACCTACAGGATCACAACGTCTGTAGGGATCCGACGTGTCGTCCTTCTACATCAGGTCATTTCCCCTTTAAAAGTATTGAAATCATAATTTTCCAGCCTATAAATCTCCGTTCTTCTGTTTCCAGACATCTAGCTGACTTTAGGCTGTTCATTACTCACTTCTTACTGTTGTGATTCTGTTCAGTGCTGTCTGCTCATCATTAAGTAGTAGAGACGCTTAGTGCGATCACTATTATGAATGTAATCTATGTTTTGTTTCTTTTACTTTCTTACTATCGTGGGCAGATAGTTGGGATTTGCTTTGTACCGGAGAGATGAGGAATATTTAGCAGGAGAAATGAGCTGAGGCGTCATTCACGCCACGTAGTTTCATCACTGATGTTCTGCGAGTCTTTCTTTTATAATTCTGTGTCGAGTATCGTACTGTTAGATGTAAATGTTTTGTAAAAAAGAAAATCTGGTTGGTCTGGCGTACGGTGAGCTTGTTGAAATTTGGTGTTTTTGTGTTTTTCTCTTCACGTCCTCAATAAAGACGACCATTGTAAGCGTAACGCCGGCCTCGTCATTTGTCAACCCCATTACAAATGTGTGCAGAACTCAGTTGAGATTCTCCTAAAGTTGAAGAAAAGCCTATTTTGAAATTGTGGTGTTTCCATTTAAAAAGAAACAAAATTAAAGTCACGTGAATAAGTTTTACGCGGCATGATCCTCCAACTGCTTCCTGTCTTCATCATTTCCATCAGTAGTAACTTCCGGTTGTTGATCACGCGACTTGTGTGATGCGAAAGAAGTGTTTCCATTGCAGTTTGGGGAAATACACTAATTTTGAAAGAGCTGGAAAAACCACCTCATCCAGCACCAAAAATTTTTATTGAGTTTTTTCAAAGTTGCTGTGTTTTCCATCAAGCAAATTTATTTTTAAAATGTCAAGCTGCACAATGTTAAGGCTAATGGCATTGCAGCTACTGGGGGAAACAGTAAGGCACATCTCATCCAAACCTACCAACACGTCTGCAACCGCCGAACGTTTCCAGGAAGAACGAGGAATGTGTTATCAGCCGAGGATTAGCCAAGAGGCTAAGTGACACGTACTCTGCAAATCTGGCTTCACTTGAATTATCCAGGGAGTTTTCAGTTATCTCACCCAAGAGTTGCCGTTGGTTTCGTTTGGGAAAACTCATATCTTTAGAAGATCCATCCAGGACATCAGATTTCTTCTGCTAGCTCGTCGACGTATTAATTTATTTTTGTTGGGACATAGCTGAAGAATTGTTTCATGAAATCTGTTTCCTCCTCCACTCCTGTAATGTGCGATGTGTCCTGCAGCATGTCCTCAACCTCTCTTTACAGTTTCTTGTTTTAGCAATGTTTTCTCACTACCGTCAGATGCTAATTTACAAACACATGATGACAAGTGTGTTTACCCTCCCGCCCAGGCAGCTGCCACTCACTCTGCTTTCACATGCACCGCTTTGGGGGAGGAATCCAAATGCTTTCATGTTTACAGTTCACTACCAAATGCTCACTGGACTCTTACATCGTCCAGTTTTGTCCTGAAAGTATCTTGATTTTACACATTTTGCTATTTTGGAAACACAAGCTTTCATGCATTTCCTTGGAATTTTATTTGAGAGAGCACAAACTATGCTTACAATTTGTGGTTTTCTACATGTAAATCTAAACTTACAATTGTTTTTTTTTTTTACTGCCCATTTTAATTCAGTGCTCCTAGTTATTATGCTGTTTTTCCAATTTCCTATGGTAGTCACAAGGGCTGATGATTAATCGAATTAATCGGAATGAATTGGTTATTGAAATAATCGTCAATAATCAGTCTATAAAGGGATTTTGAACAATGTTCACCCAGGTTCCAGGTAAAGCTCTGACATAAAGTCCACACCTGCTGCTTCTGGTTGGTTCTTCCCAAATTTCTGGAGCTGGAGTTATCATTAGGGTTATACTGTTCAGCTAGCTAGGATTATTTCAGATGTTTAGCTGGCTAGGATTATTTCAGCTTTTTAGCTAGCTAGGATTATTTCAGCTGTTTAGTTAGCTGCGGTTAGTATGTTGTGGTAATAGTCCATAGAAATTGATGAAAAATTTATAGAAGTCAAAGTAAAGTCCTTGTGAAAATAAAAATGTGTGTGTGTGTTTCTCAGCTTTAAGTGTTGAGCTGATTCTTGATGATGCTAGTTATTAGTATCTCCTCTATGAAAGTCTCCATTGTAAATGGTAAAATGGAACAGACGGGGTCATAATTAAGGTTGGTTCCATATTATCTCACAGTTTTGAGCTGAAAGCTTTGACCGTATCGGCGCCTCACAAAAGAAGACAAGCTTGCATCATGGTGACAGATGAGACTGGCTTATCTTTGTGATTTTCTCTCAGCGTCGCTACCAGAGTCTGCAAGGCCAACGTTCTGCAACAAACTCAATAATTGAGATAAGCTTTGTAATTCGCTTCTGCAAATTTCAAATCTGACCTTCGTGAGAGCTCTTCTGACTCTCTTTTTGTCTGTTGGATGAAAGGAAATCTCCATTGAGCGATGCAGTTGTCATAACAGCATTCATAGCTCATAAAGTTTTCAGAATTTGATATTTTCATGACACAAACTTTAATGTTTCATGGGATTTTTTTATGACAGACCTACACAAAGTAGTGGATAGTTTGCTTGAGGTTTTATTTAATGGTTTGTGGTTTTTGATTAAAAAAAAATGTAAATTTGTGTTCAACCTTGTTCTGTTTTTGTTATTTTTTTCTATTTGTCTTGTGTATGTTTAGGTATTCTGTGTTAGTTCGTTCCTAGTTTAGTTTTCCATCACTTCAGTCAGAATTACACTTTATCAAGTCACGTGATCAACAACCGGATGTCGAACCACGAAGAAGACGACGACCGGAAGCATGTTTTTAATGACTTATCGCACCTGGTCAAAAATTATTCACATGTAATTCTAATTTCGTTTCTTATTTAAAGAAAACCCCGCAATTATGAAGTAGTTGTTTTTTTAACATTAGCAGAATATTAACGAGGTTTTGCGCACATTTGTAGTGGAAACGCAATCAGCGAGTTTCTTTAAATCAAGGCTAAAACTGTTCAGAGTTGCTTTTGACTAGCAGCAACTAAAATTGATCAACATATCTCATGTATATTCGCTTGACAAATTTGATGATGACATTTGTCAAAATGTAATGTTTGCTGCTTGTTTCATGACAGTACGATGGTTTTTTTAATTATTATTATTTTTATTTAAAGCACTTTGAACTGCTTTGGCGCTGAATACAAATAAACTTCACTTATTAGAGAACAAACAAACTACAAAACACAGAGAGAAAGTTGTGGGGAAGTTCAAAGTAGGGTTAGGTTATCAAATATGTCCAGATACACTCTTTAGTCTGAAAAATGCCTGTTTATTATTATTATTATATTGCTTATTTTTTGAATATGTACAAAAAATATATGAAGCATAAGAGCCTAATGTGAACTCTTAATATGTCATAATGTCACTATTTTTTCTTAAATAAATATTAAACCTTTATATAATCATATAAAAACCCATTGAGATCTACATGTATTTAATAACAGAGAAGCAAATAAACATTAGAAATATATAAAATGTGAAAAATATAACAAATTGCATTAGTGGTGACAATAATAACCTAAAAAAAACAGTGGCAATTTAATATTTCAAACACTGGTGACAGGATATCTGTTGACTTTTTATTTTATTTTGCGGAAAGCTTTCTGACGGTTATAGTTTGTCTTGCAGTTACCAAGCGTTCCCAGCAGAGGGGGCAATAGGCTAAAAGCTTTCATTCTATGTGCATCGCCATCTCCAGGGTGAAACATGGGTGGTGGCAGCATCATGCTGCAGGAGAGGTTTTCCTCAGTAGGGACACGGAAGCCAAATGGAGTTAAATTCAAACCCAGAGAGAGAAAAAACTGTAAGATGTTGACTGCAAAAGACAAATATGGCAGAGAGAGATTGACCTTCCAGCAGGACGACAACACTAAAAGCAGCCACAGCTACGACCAGACGACTCGGATAAAAGCTTGTTTATGTGCTTTGAGGTAAAGTGTATGAATTCTAGACTGGCAATTAATGTTTTTTCAAGGCACTGCATGAAAATCATTGTCTGATTGACATCGATATTTAATTTAGGAGTCATTTCACACTGGGCCTGTCTGGAAACAAACTGAGTGCTTTAATAAGACGCCACCAGAGAGCTTTGACTTTATAAACGAAGGATGGAAGAGGCTGCCCGACAGAAAAGTGACATTAGATGGTATATTTGAGTTTGGAAGGCTCTTTTCCTACAACGGCATATTAGAATTAGGGCGACTGTAGATTGAAAAGAGAGGAGAAAAGTTCTGCCAAAATATCTCAGAACTTTTCGAGAAATCTATATTTTTGAGTTTGAAAAATCAAACATTTTTACTTGAACAAAGTAAAAATGAAAAAAGTTGACGCCAAAGAACAAACCTCAGAAATAATTGAGAATTTTCTCAATTATTTCTGAGAAAATAAATTATTTCTAGAAAATCACAGATAATTCTCTAGACAAAAAAAAATCTGGGAAATCTTCGACTTTTGGAACTCGACTTTCTCACAAAAGTAGAACATTTTACTGTTTTGACACGTTGCACGTTTTTAATTTTTTTTTTTAATATTTCTGAAATTAATCTGAAAGTTTCCAGGTTTTTTTGGTGGAAATTTATTCTTTTTTTTCTATGTACAATGGAACTAATATGCATTCGTGCTTTTTCCCATAATGAAAAGAAAAAATCCAAGATCTGTTGAGAAAGACAAAAATTTTACTCACCACTTAAAATCAGTTATGAACTAAATTGGACTGAACTAGTAAAACAAAAACAGTCTCTCTCTCCATTACTGTGCACCTGAGATCCCACCTGAAGATGACAGGAAACGCCTTCAACTCTAAACTTCACAAATTAAAAGTGGTGTTTGCTTATGGACAATAAAGATTAAAATTATGTTTGCAAGAGCTAGCAAACAATGTCTAAGGGCGTCGCCATGTTGAAATTCCGACCTCGTATTAAGAACGCTGTTACCTCGAGTCTGACGTCATGATCCATCTGAGTTCCCACCTCGCAGGTCAGTGGGAAGCAACATCAGTTGCTGTCAGGTTGATGTGTCTCTGTGTTGCATTGTGATCGACTGTCCAGAGTAAACTATAACTGGATTGAACCACGAATAATTTTCCTTTCTTTTCACAATTCTGAGATTTTTTCTTTTGTCTTAGCTTAATCCCCTAAACATTCAAATAAAACGTGGCATGATGACTAAACAGCTTGAACAAGGCACTGTATTTTTACATGTGCTTCTATAAATCCTCCACTAGATGGCAGTGCATACCCACAAAATCCACTCAGGCGTCTAGTGAAGCTTTCAAACGTCACTTCAAACTTCAACGTAAATATACCGTACTTACATATATATATATATATATATATATATATATATATATACACGGACATTTCAGCAACAGTTGTTTAGATGGCATCGCTCACATCACGTTCCGCGAACATTCACAGCTTTTCTTCATGTGATAAAAACTGTTGGTCTGTGGCTTAGACCAACAGTTTAAGGTCTAAATATTTTCATGAGAGAGGCGTCTCTTACTTTATTACTCTATATGTCAGATTCATGTGTGGAAAAACACACGACCTCAAAGCTTCAAGTGAATAATCTGACATTTAAGGGATTCTAATGATTTTTTTCAATTTACCCTCCAACTACGAACCCACCGAACCCAATCGTCACCCCTTTCTGAATAAATAATAAATAAATAACAACACCCGTCACATTAACCACCCCGAATGGTGATTCAAAGAAGCTCAGATGGCCGCTGCAAGGTGGGAGGAATATTCATGGTTCTCGAGAAGACAACAGAGGGTAGGGAACAAGTGGCAGTGGGAGGGAGAGGGGGCTCGAGTAGAGGAAAGTCAAACCCACCCAGAGCTCTTCATACGTCACCGTTCACATCACAGATGTTCCCACAGACACTCGGCGTGGGCTGTGGGCCGAGGCGTGTGGAGAGCCAGCATGGCTTATATTGGCTTTCTTGTGCGCATTGTGTTATGTGGACCTGCTTTGTGCGTAAACCGAGATCTGTGTGTTTTTTTTTCCTCCCTCCTTTTTCTACTTTTTCTTTTTTTTTATGTGCTGCAGTGATATTTAAAAGTCATGCCTTTCTTTTCAACGAGGTGCCATTTGAAACTGCTGAAAACAGAGAGAGATCAGCTCAGATGATGTAGATCCCCTTTATATGTTAAAAACAAAAACTTCTTCTTTTTTTACCATAAAAAAGGCAGAATAAGAAAACCTTGCGTGGGTGCGGGTTCTGTTTCCACGTCCATGGCAGAAAATAACAGGAGTTGTTATTGATGGAAATCGCACTATATTTAGCATATTTAAATGCATGAAAAGGGCTTCGAGTCTTCTTCTCCAAAACACCCTGAGGTGAGAGCGCGCAACGACAAAACCGCAGCCTTCCCTCACAGAGCGCTTTGAAGTGGTTTCTGAGCTGTCGCAGCCCGATCGCTTGGCTTGTTGATTTGAGCGTCACCCACTGCTGATACAGGACAGGAATCCCCCCTGAGCCCTTCCTGCACGGGGCCCGCTTTCTGCGTGGCTCCTCTGGGTCAGCGGTCACAAACGTAGCGGCTAACCTTTAACTAGACATGTTCGTTTGGGTTGCATTCATCACCGGCGTGAATCCGATGCTATTTGGAACCTGTTAGTAGTGAGTTTGAGGCGCAGGGCGTTTATCGTATCATTTATCGTGAAAATCGTCTTGTGATCAGAATTTTCGATTTATCTCTGAAAGCTGTCAGTATAATAGGGAATGTTTTTTGACCGATTCTTCCATCAAAATAAGATTTGAAAATGTGGTTGAATGAAACTATCCTGTGATGTAAATCACTTTTTTTTTAAGTGAGTGGAATCTTGAAGAAGCCTTGAAGAAAAAGTTTTTCATTAACAGAATATGTACTTGTGATGCTATAAGTGCTGTGCCATACAGTCACACAGTAACTTTAAAAAAAAAAAAAAGCAAAAAATTGCTTTTTTTAATCACAGTTTTTATTATCACTGTACCACAATATCACAATACAATTCTAAATTTGAACTGATCTTTTTCCAAGGCAAATCTGATCTTTTTTTGTCACAGTGACATAAAGAATGAGTGAAAAGAGTGAAAATGTGAAGCTTAATCCATGTAAAAACAAAACAAACAAACAAACAAAAAAACTAACTGCTCAACATGGTAGTGGCCACATCATGCTAAGGGTCTGTTTTGTGAAAGTACACAGAAACTTATTTGGTGTTAGAATTAGATAATGATACAAAACACTTAGAAAACTGGTCAAGGGGGTGGATACACTGTAAAACCACAATTTACCACGTATTTTTTTTTATCAAGTGCAAATATCTTAATGCATTTTCCTCATGTTGTAAGTGAAATAATCTCCCAATATTATGGAATTATTGACTCAAAACAAACCAATTTGTTGCTGAAAAGTTACTTGTGAGTCAGTTTGATTTTATTTCAATTGCACTAAGTTATTTGCACTGGAAAATATATCAAACTACTTGGTGAGATTTTGTGGGGTTTTTTGTGTTTGTTTTCTTGTTTTGCAGTGTAGATCAGGTTCTGCTTCTTAACTTGCTTCTTCTTGAATTGCGTTTGAGCCTTTTTGAAAGTGTACGAACGCTAATGGTCAGACACAGCTGACCCATTTTTGCCACAATTACAATGAGAATGTTTGGGGACGTCGAGGTGAGGCCTTCAAACCTACAAACACAGATCTGTTTGTTAAACATGGCGATGTCAGCATCATGCTGGGAGGCTGTTTTGGTGCTAATTCGATAGGAGTGGACTACTTCTAAAAGCTTTAACTTCACCTTTAATTCACCTTATATGACTAAAACTCGGGTACAAATGTTTCAACATACATTAACTGATAATTAACACGTCAAAACGTTCAAAATGTCTGGGACGGCTTTGCGTGTAATCCCGTTGAAGATGCATGCACTATTCTCAAAAGGGAGGTCAGTGCCAAGAAAACAGCCAAGTTAAATAATCTCTGCCAGAATCCACCCAGAATTATACCTTAAAAAACAGCGATAGCTGCACAAATCTGGTTGTTTATGGACTTCTGGCAACCTGTGTAGTTTCTGTTTCTAGTGTGTTTCCACCCCGTAATCATTGTTTAGTTATAATACCTCACTGTGTGTATCTTCAGACAAGTTTGGGTGTAAGTCTGCATGAGTAACGAAGACGAAGAAAAATTTGATGCCAAGCTGAAAAATAGAAATGTAACGACTTTCATCCTCCTGTGTAATCCTCTAATATATAACCGCGTCTCGCTGTCGACTTTATTTGTCCAAAACTTTGTGGTGACCCTGAATAAAATGTTTCATGTTAATCTTCCTTAATTTGGGTTTTTTTTTAAACTGTTTCCTGTTTTGACCCTTTTGGTTTCGCACATATTTGGGCAGTGATGCGTCCCACTTGGAATCCCATGCATGGCAGCGCAAACCTTTCGCTCTCTCCCTCATGCACCGAACGCCCACTCCCGTGCCAAAGCGCGTGCGGCAGCGTAGAGACGCCCCCGACATTCCTGAGGCCACTGTCACTTCCCCCTGGACTAAAAAAAAAAAAAAAAAAACAGAACTACACAAACACATTAACTATGTCTTTAAATCTTTAGACTTTCGGTTGACATAGTTGGGATTCGGTTTGTCTGACATCTGAGACTAAACTCTTCTCACCGATGCACTACAAAAAGGAATTTTAAATATGAGTCATTTAAAATTGTTTATAATCTAAACAAGCATTTTAGTTTATAAAGACAGTGTCATGCTTTAGTTAAATTCGACCATCAGCTACTTTATTTTTATAAGAATTTCTGCCGAAACATGTCATGGGAATTAAGCTGAAAAATGTGGCACAGGTAGCCACAGGGTGGATTTGTTTATATGGGCCGTATTACAAACGAGTGAATCAGCTGAGTCGAAGCTGTGCTGCAAGACTTGAGGTTGAGAAAGTTTTGGTGTTGGAGCAAGAATTTAACCTCAGATCCACCTTTTACTGGTTTCACAACAGTGATGATGCTGGCGTCAAACTGAGGTGACACGTAAAAACCTGAGAAAGTTTTATCGCTGGAGCCAGAATTTCACCTTAGATTCACATTTTACTCATTTTAGCAACAGTGCTAATGCTAGCGTCCAACTGAGGGGACACGTTAACCCCGACTACAAATGCTAAGATGTGTTGTTCATTGCTAACAACGGCCCTCGCGGTTATTGATTTTGATTTTTACCATTAGTGAAAGCTGTACACTTACACTACGACGCCGACACAGAAACCACCGGTCACTCATGGCTCGTCTATAATCCATCCACTGTCTTCCGCTCAGGTCTCATGGGGTCATGGGTCAAAGGGAGGATATCTGGACTCTCCCATCGACGAGGGCTGGAGGATAGTCTGTGGTGTATTGGTCTGCAACACTAATTCATAATATATAACAGAATATAAACGGATCGGCCTTACCGTTCTCAACTGCACACCGCGGCAATGAACCGCAACCGAACCAACATCTCCAGTTAAACTCCAGTTGAAATGCAACAATATAGTAGCAAATGCCTATTGACCATTGTTTACAACCTAATTTTCTTGATATAAACTTAAATTATTTTAATGTCTAGCATTTAATACCCCTGAGGTTAACTCCCCATTTCACTTTTCGTCTCTTTCCATCATGATCCAGATCACACGATCTTTCATTGTCTCACTAATTTAGTTTAACAAGTACACTTTTTTAAAGTAATTTATCTTCCGGCTGTCAAACCTGTAATGCATACTTGTTGCAACGTAATGAAATGTAATCAAATCCACCTCCCAAAAAATAGATATAGATAAACTTCTATTTTATAATATTTTGTAAATGTGCTTCTTATCAATTGTTTATTTATCTCTTCTTAAGCACCTTAGATTTTCTTTTTTTCGTCTTGAAATGTTATTTCTAAACTCTTCACGGTTTGTTTTATCAGAGCACCTGATAAGAAGCTGCACTTTGCCCAGCCCTGGTGTGGCTGTTCCCTGCAACTGTTGCACAATAAGGAGGAAACTCCGCCGCCCTGCTGGAGCTCTTATCTATTCAGCACAAGGCGGGACTCGAGTGAAACCGGTTTGTGCTACCTGGGCGGGGATTCCCAGAAATCCTCCCTTATGACGACACAGACACCAACTTGCCCATATTTGGGCACGCCCGTGCGTAATTCGGAAAGGCACGGTACGTGCTGTACGTAAAAAAACCACGGAAACCAGAACTCTGGTTGTGTTAGTGCGCACTGGGAGAGATAGACCAATAACTGTTAGGGTTATAATGCAACAGAAGAAAAATCCCTCTCATTTTCCCATTGATTATGCAATATGTAAAAAGATTTAAAAAAATAAAATAAAATAAAAGATCACTCAAGTCGTTTTCTTTCATTTCAAAAGACAATTTACTTAAATACACGTCACAAATAATAATAATAAAAAAAAGACAATGTAAACATTGGACAAAAGTTTACCTGGATCAACCGGGCAAACAAAAAATAACTTACAAAGAATAAATGCAGCATTGCAAAAAGAAAAAAAAAAAAGGTACAAAGTACAATAGTCATTCCCATTTTCTACCATTAGTAAACCCGACTTGATGTGGACCAGTGCCCGCTGTGCTGCTCGGCCTGGATGCTGCAGTGTTGAATGGTCCTATTGGCGGTGACCAGCATCCGACAGTACCATTTCAAATCAGTCCCGGTCAGAGCTCCGTGCGGCTGGCCGCGCCGTCCAGCGCCGCACGTCGCGGAACGTGTCTCCAGTGTTTATTACTTTTCAGTCATTTAGCAGTCCGTTGTGTGAGCTCGTGGCCCCTTAAAACGCCTCCAGCTTGCTGGTGAGCATCAGCTGACAGCCGCTGCTCACGTGCGTCAGGACCTTCTGTTTGAGCTGGGCCACCTGGTCCCGCAGCACCGACGCCGTGTTGGACAGTCCGGCGTTGTCGCTCTTCAGAACCTTGACCTTGTCCTCCAGCCGCGCGATGCGCTCCAGCTTGCGCCGCCTGCACTTGGTGGCGGCGAGTCGGTTCCGCAGCCGCTTGCGCTCCGCCTTGATGCGCTCCTGGGTCTCCAGGTCGATGGGGGACATCGGCGGCGAGCCGTCGCTGCTGAGCAGGTCCGGCACGGTCTGGGGCTCCTCTTTGAGGGCGACCAGCCGCTGAGGGTGCATGCCGGAGCCCAGGTGCGCGTGCTGGAAGAGGTGTCCCGCGGGCGCCGAGGTGTGTGTGTGGCTCTGCTGCTGCTGCTGCTGTTGCTGCTGCTGGTGGTGAGGCGGCAGGTAGCTGATGGTGGCGGTGGGGTAGCTGGAGGCGGAAGAGAGCGTGCTCGCGTTCGGACAGTACGCGTTCAGCGTCGTGTAGATGGGAGCCTCGGGCTGCAGCGCGGAGCCGAAGACGCTAGAGGCCGCCGCCGCCGCCGAACACGTCGTGACCCCGCCGGCTCCGATGGAGACGTTCGGAGGGGGCATCTGGTTCATCTTGTGGAGCTCGTCCAGCGCCTTGACAAAACCCTCCGCGAAGCCCTCCTGCTCGTCGGTGATGCCCCGGTTGTAGAAGTACTGTCCCGGCGTGGGGCTGGTGATCACGCCGTTGCTGTTCTGGATGATGAGCCGCTCCAGCTCCGGGGAGGCGAGCTTCAGGGACCCGACGTCCGGCTGGCCCCCTTGGTACGGGTCCGCCTCGGCCCGCAGCTGAGACTTCAGGCCGCGGTAGGGCTCTGTCAAGTTCAAATTCATATTCTGCTTTAGCACCTTGTAGTCGTGCATGGCCGCGTCTGAGTGGCCGTAAGCAGACAGAAACGAGTCGTCATGGTAAAAAGGCTGTTCCATCTTTGTTGACATAAAGTCGTAAGGATGAAAAACAAAAGAAAACAAAAAAAAGAAGGTGGAAGCTTACCGGCTGCTTCTAGAAAGAAAGAAAAAAGAACAATAATCAGCAGCTCGGGTTGTGTCTCTCAAATGTCCCCAAAACTGTCCGAAAATGAAAACAGGATTTTTTTAAAAAAGAGAGAGATAGAGAAAGCGAATGTCCAACAAATCTCTCTTCAGCTCAGTGTCAGCAGGTAAAAGTGTTTTTTCTTTTTCTTTTTCTCAAGTTCTGCTGTGTACACAATCCTGTCCGGTTCTCCTCACTCCTGTCTGCTCCTGTGTTGAGGTGTGTTCGGTCCCGGTCAGACTCGCTCCTTATATATACACACACAGAGACACGCGCTTCACGGAGCGCTCTCATTGGCTGCTCCACCTTTCGTCGCCACGTCACTGCGTCGCCGGGTGACGCCAATGCCGGGAAGAGGCGCCTGTAAACAAGCCTGTAGGCAAGAAGAGCGGCGCACCGAGGAGCGATGGCAACGGAGAAATAACCCGCCGCGGTCCGTCCGCACGCCGCCTCCCGCGTCCGTCCGGCCCACATAAAATGTCCGTCAGATAACCGAGGTTGTGAGGTTATTAAATTGAAATTTCTCTCACTTGTTCTGCTCTTTCATTCATTTGCTTGTTGTCAAACTACAGAGGAAGTTGCTGTTTCTTTCCATATCTAATCGGGGCATTATACAATATGCTGCTGCATTGTTCATTTTGTATCTCTTAGATGTAAAATATGCTGTAAATATTGAGACGTTTGGCTGTTTATTGCCAGCTCTCGTATATAGAGGAAGTTGGTTGAGCCTTATTTGGGTGTACTCTTATATGGGCATGGTGACGAGTTGTTCCTCCAGAAGGGCTACCAAAAAGCCACGCCCCTTCAGGCGTCCTTCCAGCAGCATTCCTTCTCCTGTGTAAACTCAGTCCATGCTGGTGGGAAGCTAGGGACTTTTCCCCCCCAGAACTGGCAAATTGGCTTCAAGTCAGTAGATTTAGGAGACAGAATGTCTTGGAACGAGAGATACGTATACATTAAAACTTATTTAAACTTGAATGAAACAGATTCTGAAGTTCTACTCGAGGCGTTAAAGCCAACAGAGTATCTGTGGTGTGTTGCAAGAGACCTACTGACAGGTTTGTGAGGTACTGCCGACTTTGGGCACGCCGCCCGCTCGGTGTGCCGCTTTGATGAGGGGACAGGAAAGACAGGAAATTTCATCTGACTCAAGCCAAACACCATCGGTTATCTAAAAACCCAAGATTCATGTTCATCTAATTTCCCCCCCTTTGATCCTCAACGCCGGTCTCACAACAAAGACCTGCTGTTCTGTGGCGATAAAGGTCGAGAGCTCGTAGGAGCGCAGGGAAAGGAAACACGATTCCTCTCTTGTGCACCTGTCTGGGCTTTTTTTTTTTTTTCATTTTCTTCTTTTTTAAGAAGGGCACCTTTGTCTTTTGTTTGTACTTTTTCCAACGCCCACTCAGGCACGATCAAGTGCCTCCGCCGCAGTATCCCATATGCCAGAACAGGCCGAGTCCACGAGACCGAGCGACACCAAGCCGCGCGCGATTGGGACGTTTCTGCGAATTAAAATCAGAAAATCTGTGTTGTGCATTTGCATTTAGCCTCCTTTTATTCTGCTAACCCAACATGAAATCCAGCAAGATCAATTTCTTTCCAAGTCAAATTGAGAAAACTTTACACAACAAATAGCGTCATGAAGACTAATGGAAACAGAAGACGAGTCAGGGAGGAAGTTGACTGGAGGGTTAAAGTGCTGTTATGTTAGGGTTAGCATTGAACGTCCCATGGAGCACTGTACAATGCCAAGAGGACCCTGGTAGCTATGGAGGAGCTGCAGAAATCCACTGCTCAGGTGGAGGTACGTGCTCGGAGGTCAAGTGTTATTCGTGTGCCTCATAAGTCTGGGCTGTATGGGAGTGTGGCAATAAGGAAGTCATTATTAAAGGAAAGTCTTAAAAAGTCCCATATTCAGACACCGAGATGTATGTAACTAAAAGAAGGCCATCTGGTCACAAAGAAATCAATCAGTTTGGGAAGATTGATCCAAAACATCGATACCAAGTTGGTAATAAGTATCGGAAAGATACTGTTGTGGTAAGATTAATACTTTAGACTCTGATTCCATTTTGAAATTTTACTACTTCAAACAAAGATTTTGTTTCAATATAAAAGGACACAATATTTTGTGCATACCTATAAACATTGTCCAAATTCTGTGATAAGTTTCAACAAAATATTTCAAAGGGAACATCTAGAGGTCAGAGGTTTGATGATTTATTAAACTTGAGCACAGGCATTGGTATCAGTGATACTGGCCCTGTATTTACTTGTATCAGATACCAAAGTATATTATATTGCATACGTCTAATGAAAATGTAATTTTGAGGCAGAAAAGTAAAACGGCATATCACTGTCGCCATGGTGAAACACGGAGGCGGCTAAATCATGATGTGGGCAGGCTTCAGTATTTTTAAAGGAAATGTGTGGAAGGTGATGCTCTGGTCAGATGAGACAAAAACGGAACTTTTCACCCTTTATGGAAAACATTTGATAACTGAACACGTAACTTTATTATAGAACTATAACACATATTCATGTGTTATAATGGCCTAGTCAAAGCCCACAAATAAATTCGTTTAAGAAGTTGAAGCCAGACTTAAACATTCAAATTCAAGTTGGACAGGGTTCCCAGCCTTTGGTTAATATTAAATTCAAGGACCTTTCAAGGACTTCCCAGGACAAATTTCCTCAAAGTCAAAGACCATCCATGGCCACAATTACCTAATGCTGCCGGTGAATATGTTATTAATAAACAATTTTAGTACAATACAAATTTGATTAACCCTCCTGTGGGTCATTTGGACCCCATCACTCTGTGCGAAGTCCAGCAGGATCACAGTGACCCGGCATGCGCTTTTACAAGGTTACAATGTTTGTGTGGTTTTGGGAACTGACAGTTTGATGGTACATTCTCTCTCTGTATCCCTTCCTCACTTCCCCCGCGTTTCTCCTGAATGCCGTAGAATTTGTTGGTTCAGAATCAATGAAAGAAAATAGATTTTTTTTTTTTTCAAAAACCTTGCAGGGAATTGAACTTGGTTTTTCAAATTCCCAGACGTTCAAGGACGTCAAGAACCAGTGGGAATCCTGATTGGAGTTACATAGAAAGCAGTTAGTACTTAAGGATTTGACTTTAATCAGAAATGACCACCAGATGTGATCAGAGGGGGATTGTACCTCTTCTTCTTACTATTCTCTTGCCAGACATTTCCAAGGTCCCATATCTCCTAACTCCCTTATCTCAGGGAATTCTCCGCCACTCAGACAGACTATTATGATTCCATGGGTTTTTTTGTTTTTTTTTGTCAGTATCCATGGGAGTCCAGATAAACAGAAAAAAAAAAAAAAAAAAACAGTTCCTGGCAGCGTTGAGCCTCCTCTCTGCCACCTCCCCTATAAAAACTCCATTCTGTGTGCAGCTGCCGTGGCGCTGATGCTCTGCTCTGCGCAGCGCGGCTCCGGTCCGATCCGGTCCGGGGGTTTGCTCTGAGCTGCGGTTGGAGGTTCGCCACAGTCCCAGTGACATTTTGGCTCTGAACAACAGCTCACGGTCCCGGCTGGGGGAGAGTTTACGGGAACACTCGTGAGGTGGCACCGGGCCAACCCCGACCCAACGCTAGTGAAAAACAAAGATAGGGAAGAGGAGGCTGGCTTGATTAATATGTGGTATTGTGTTTTCCCCTGGCATTATCTCTATTAATCAGCCTTTTTAAAAATTATAAATACAATGGAGTTAGGGTAGATTTGTTCAGCACATCACTTATGAAGTGATACTATGTGCATAAAAAACATTTAGATCTGTCCGCCGCCTTAGTCACATCTTGGTTAGTCATGTCTCTGTTTAGTCTGTTTAGATTTAGTTGTTCTCTCCAGTTCAGAAATTCCTTTGTCTGACTTCTGCTTTTTTCTTCTTTTTTTTTTACAGGAGGTATAAAACCTGCTGTAGGACATAGTCCTGCCTTTTAAATGTTTTTTTTTTGTTTGTTTGTTTTTTGGGTAGTCTTTCGAGGGTTTCAGGATGGAAGGAGCTGCTCGGCAAAACGCAGAGTTTTAACAGTCAGGATCAGATGGATCGGTGCCAAAACCCGAGTGTTACCTGTTTTGGTTCCCTGGGTGAGATTGTGAAAGGCAAAGCCTCAGGGTGGAAGGAAGCTGTTTACCGTAAGATTAGGAAACGTCCATGTGCGTATGTGTGTGTATGTGAACAAGCGCATATGTAACCGAGGGTGGAGTATATTCATGGATATTTTTTTCTTTAACCACAGATTGAGCATCTGCATGAAGGGAGAAGAAGATAAGAAAGATAAACTACTGTGGAAAATGCTGTCTATTTTCTCCTACACATGTTTTTCTTTAACTAATACATGCACCGTCTTTGAACCTTTTTGACATTTTACTTTAGATATTTGTGTGTCTTATCAGGGTTTTAGGGGAATCAGTTGCATCATTGTAAAGTGGAGAAAAACGATATACACACATGGTTTTCAAGTACTTTTAAAAACAAGAAAATTGACAAATGAGGTGTGAATATGCATTCATCTCTTCCACAACAATACCTCTAAAACAGGGTGCCCACACCTTTTTGCCATGAAAGCCAAAATTATGAAATTGAAAGTACTCAGAGGGCCACAATAATTTATTTTTTTAAAGTAAAATTTTTAAATAAATGTATTATCTGTTTTTTTATTTTATCAGAAAACAAATGGATTTAAAAAAATTATTGTATGGATCAAATTTTCATCCATAAATGATTGTAGATCCAAACTTGCACAGTTTTTTTGTAGTTGCTTGTTTAGAGCAGCCTAGTAATGACGAAGCATCTGATGTTTACCTGTTGGTATGAAAATCTGCTTAGGGCCCCAAAAAGCTTTGGGCCGGCCCTGCTGGAGGGACTCCAGTATTACAGCAGGTGACATTTATTATAAGTGCGTGGAAAAAAAATAAAGAACTGTACAGATGACATATGGTTGTTATTTTTATAACTAAAAATAAACCTACAGAATGGCGGTCTTCTGTATTTCCTCTGTTTCAACCAAGAGGTTTTCACAGTGAGCTGCTGTGAGGCTCGCTCTCTCCTCACCTCCTCCTCTAAACCATCTCATTGTTCCTCTCCACCTCTCCACAGCTCTGTTTTTGCCAGAGCAGGGGGCTTACGGCCTACTTGTCGTCTGCCTTTCCACAATTAACTGCCCTTTTCTGCTTCCTGCAACGGATCCATCTGTGACTCAGAGCAGCTCGGCAACTGTAGGATGTGTGTGTGTGTGTGTGTGTGTGTGTGTGTGTGTAGCGAACCAGAGGTCAAAGCCTGAAGCCTTGGAGTCTTTCCCCCCTGACCTTCACAACTCCATCTTACGCCCACTCAGCAGAACCGGGTCGGGGTTGGCACAGCGGGAGCTGGTGGGCGCGCGCCGCCTCCATCAGATGCGGTTTGTTTGCGACGTGCCCTCCTGACAAAGCGGCTGACTCCTTGGTTTGGACATAATGGGGCCTCTCATCCGTGGCGTTGCTGTTCTCCTTTGTGACTGTGGTCACTTCGTTGCAAGGTCTATTAATAGACGGCACATCATCGTGAAATCATCATCATCATCTCCCTCGTCAACAGCACATGATGGTATGTTGATGTTTTCTTCCTCTCCGCCTTGTCGATCCCACAACGCCGGAGTTGATCTACATTTTAGCGTCTCACTACGCCGTAGTGTGGAGCTAGTTTCAAGCGCATTAAAAAGACGTAATAGCGTCCTGGAAAAGTGCTCTTATCGCCCACGAACTCCGTTGCATGGTGGTGGCACCATCATGCTGTGGGAAGGCTTTTCTTAAGAGTCAAGGAAGCCGGTCAAAAGGCTTGAATCCTCATGACTGTTTGGATCAAAGCATATTTCAGTTAGCGGTGGGTATTTGACGTATCGTTTATCGTGAAAAACCTTAAGTGATAAGAATTTTGATTTATCATCTCGACAAATTTTAATTGATACAAAAAAAAGCAACTGACAGTATTATCGGAAATGTTATTTTTACAATTTTGTCCACTGTTTCACAAAAGCATCAAAATGTATCAGTAAAATTAGAAATATGATTAAATGCAGTTACTATGTGAGGTTTAGTGTTATAAATCACATTTCTTTAAGTAAATTAAATCCTGAAGAGGCCAGTTTGTTAAATGGAAAAGTTTCTCAGGAACAATATTTGTGTTTGTGGCACCATGAATGCTGTTCCACGCAGCCACAGCCATACAATACCTAAAAGAGAAGCAATACATTTTTATTTCTATCACAATAATACTGTAATATATCCATCAAATTCTACGTTCATATCACCCTCCCACTCCTAATTCTAGTGTTACGATGCTCCAAAGTTCAGTCCTAAAGTTGACAAAAGACTGAAAAGAATAAAAGAGTGAAGTGTGGAAATGTAAAAACTTGTTCATTTTTCAAATATCATGTTCCAGTATCATTTGAATATATGGGATGCCGTTTGCAAAGTTACACAGTAAAAAATGAACAGCAATACTTTTGGTTTATTTAGCCAATCATAGAGGAAAAAATGTGGAAGTTCATGTTTCAGTCATATTTTCACCATGTTAATCATTCATTCAGAAATGTCAAAGTTCATAACTAAACATTTAATTCATAAACTAAATATTTGAAAACTAAATATTTAGATTATAAACTCAATATTTAGCATACTGGGAGCTATTCAGTCTGCAAACTAAATACTTACTGAGCTAAATAATTGGCTTCAAAACTAAACACTTAGTTTACAAACTAATTAGGCTCTAAATTCAATATTTATTTTACAAACTAAATGTTTAGTTTCAGACTAGATATTTAATTTCCAAACTAAATATGTAGCTTGCTGACTAACTATTTAAGTTGCTAGTTAAATAGTTAGTGTGTAGCTAAGCGCCTTCATGAAATGCTATTTTCATTCATACTTAGTTCGTCATAGTTGTTTTTAATAGTAGTAGGTGGAAGGTGAGAGGAAGGAGAGTGCATTTCCTCAGTCTGACACTGCAGTGCCTTGATGTGTTTGATGTCTCTGATGCGTTACCATGTTGCAACCACAAACCTCAATGTTGTTCTTTTTGCATAGCAGTGCATGATTGTGAAGTAAAAAAGAGATACATGAATATGTTTCACATTTTTTTTGTATAATACGCCATGCGTTTGTCTCATAGCCCACCATGTACCCCAAGCCATCACTCTACTACCACCATGTCTCACCATGTCTTTGTGTTTTTTTTGGAAGACGGACGGCTTTTGTGTTCTTTTGGGTCATCCGTGTTGTTTTGCCCTGCCACTTTCCCCATTGATGCCATGTTTGCCCAGTCTCTCTTTCCAATTGTTGAATCACTGATCTAAACTGGGGCAAGTGAGGCCAGCAGTGCTTTAGATGTTGTTCCGGCTTCCTTTACGACCTCTTCGTTGAGTCACCGATGTTCTCCTGGAGCTATTTTGTACCCTCCTGAGAAGGTTCTCAGCTGTTTCGCGTTTCCTCCCGTTGTGGATAATGGCTGTCACTGTGGTTTGTTGGAGTCACAAAGCCTTTGAAATGACTTTGTTACCTTTTCCAGTCTGATAAATGTCGGTGACTGTCGCTTTTCCTTATTTTGAGGTATTTTAGCCTTTGTCACGGTGTCGGTCCGATTCTATTTAGGTGGGTTTATTTGAACAGGACAGTGCATATAAATGAACGTACAATGTTGTCATAAAAAGACTGGATTTAGCGAAATGTTAATTTCCATCTGATCGCCATTAAACAAACACAAGCTAGAAAATGACATTAATACCATTTCAAGAATAAAAGTAAGAAATACAGTAGAAATAAATAAAACCTACATCTGTCATGAAAATAATAACTGAAACACAATGTCCCTAAAAAAGGTAGCTAAGGTTAAATGATGATTACTTTCCATCCATGCTTTGAATCCCTCCTGCAGTCTGAAGAGTTGGGCTCTTTTGGCCCCACAAGCTTTTTATTCCATGTGCGGCCCAAGGGGAGGAGATTGCACTGACCCCATGTGCGCTTTTCTGAGTTTTTTTTTTGTGTGTGTGGTTATGGGAACTGACGGTCTGACGGGACACCCCTCCACTTGTCAGCTGTCCGGCCATAACTTCTGCAGTCACGCTAACACCGCAGGAGGTTAAGGAGAGACAGGTGGAGCTCTTTCTAATGGTAGAACATCCTTTAGTTGATAAAATATTCAGTGAAAAGGAAGATTTTCTAAAGAACCTGGAGTCAGGACTGAGAGGTTCTGTTGAAGTGGTTTCTTCATTCTACAGTTTTGGTAAGTAATCAGGCCTGGGTGTGGACAGGCCTGTAATTGAGCCAAGAATTGAGATTCAACAAGGACAGCAATTATATTTTCACACAGGAGTAGGTGTGGGCAAGGACAGCTATTATTCCTTCACAAATGAAGTCATTATTTCAAAACTATCTTCGTCTGGCCCTTTGTTCTTTTAAGATCTGGAACATTTGAGTGCAATAACAAAGCAAAAAACTGTACCGAGGCAGAGGCACTGTAAATGTGGCTGGATGCCTGTAAGAATTACTCCACAGGCAAAGGAGGATGAAAAGAGATGAAGCTGATGGCACACGTGGAGATGGTTGGAGGGAAAATGACTGCACCCACGCCCGGGCCTGAGGCACAGCAACTCCGAAAGAGCTCCAAACCTGTTCTGTTTGCCATAACTCGCTGAAACGTTTGAACTCTTCTGTCTTTGCCAGATGTCTCAACAGAGACTCGGATGAATCCTGGCAATCAAACTTGCACTACTAGCAAGGCAACATCTCAGGCAAGCAGTGAGGTTTCTTCTCAAACTCATAACTAAACATTGATTGAAAATGATATGCAGAAGGTCACAGCCTCCCAACCTGAGGGATGTTAAAACCTTATGGGCCTCATCCACTCGCATGTTTTACCAAAATATGCGAGTGAAATCTGAGATTTCCTCAACCAGCTCCTCCCTCTTACTGTTGGTTCGGTGAACCTGAAGCAGCCTGCGGGTCTTCTGAGTCACGTTCCTGACTTTGGGGCAATCTGGATGGCTTCTAGTCAATCAAAAGTAGGGTTCATTGATTCTAGGCTCAGAGGTCAACGCCATTTTTGATACTTTTGCATTGTTCTGCCCCCCTATTTCGCCTCTTCTGTAGTTTATAGCAGATAGTTTACAACCACGGTAATGACAGTAGAAAGAGTTCTTAATGACGTTAAAAGTCAGAGTGCCTGTAGCACAGGAAGTGTCTCTGGAGATTTAGGACCGCTGACATTTACTCTTTAGAGTCTTGAAGTGGCGCTGCTCGAAATCCTCCTCTCCCAACAAAGTCTCCGGCGCATTTTGAAGTCGACGCGCTCGCCTCCTTGCCAAACTGCATCAGATCGTTTCTTCGAGTGGGTCTCCTCAGCTGCGGTTTGGCTCAGTCAGACAGCCGCAGCCGCCCGGCTCAGAAGTGCGTGTTTGCTTTTGCCTCTTCATCTGCCACATGGTCCAAACATTTTTGGCTTTTTCTCAAATCAAAACAAAAAGTAAAAAAAAAAAAAAAGCGTCCCCGGAGTACAGCCAGGGCGGCCTCCGAAGAGCTCGTAATCTGTTTCGATTTTGTTGCATATAAATCATCAACCCGAGCAGAAATCCTCTTTTACTGGTTTTATTTAAGTGCCAGCATACTGGAAAACAGCTGCTGTCATTTTTTATCATAAAAAAGTCTGTGTGGGAATAATCATGTTTGCTTTCCACATTCGCCTGTCAGCATTTGTTTCTAGTCTGTGTTGAGTCTCATCCTGGGTGTCTGCGCCGCTTCCTGGTGTCCCTCCATTGTCTGAAACCAAATAAAAACAGAGGAAATGTTAAGGATCCACATACCAAGTCGTCATAGCTGCGCTGAAGTCAGACCAGGGAATCCCTTCTGTGGGGATGGAGGTGCGGGCAAGGAGCGTTGCTAGACACAAAGCCAAAGTCAGACTCAAGATTGTGTATAAATAAGTCCAGACTGAAGCTTCCATTTATTTAAAGAACGGCCGGCCTGAGTGTAAGGGTGTTTTCACAGCTGATAGTCCAGTAGACTGGTTTTGATTAGGGACCAAAGCTGCAACATTTGTTACATTTTCAGCTGGTATGGTTCACTTTCACACTGCAGGGTCAAACAATCCAAACAATTTGAAACACCTGTTCCCCTCCTCGCCTGTGGTGGCGCTGCACCAAGGACCACTCAAGGGAAAGACACTAAAAGCTCAGAAGAAGACATGAGCACATCTTCCTTCTTGGCTTCTTCACAAAATGTAAATAAAAATGGAGTAGCATCAGATTTTAGCAGTTGAAGGATTTCACTTTTGTCTTTGGAAAAAAGAGTTCAGTTTCATGGGCCGCATCAGAGTTCGATTACGCGTTCACACCTCCCCCAACAAACTGGACTTTCTAGACAAACAAACTGGAGTTCGACTGAAGCGGATTAAACAATATCAGTCGCCAAATATATATGTCTGTTTCTTTACTCTCTTTGTCATAAGTACTTCCAAGCTTTGTGGCCTTTTGCATCCTGGGGTGTGTCATTTGTGTTGTGCTGTGTGACTCTGTCCAACTGGCTAGATATTATATTAGCATGAAAACTGCATATTAGTAACAAATGAAATCTACTAGCACAACAGAAGCACCCGCTGATATTTGCGATACATAGCACAGCCATTGGTCATATTATGCTGAATATATGAGGAGGCTAATTTTGCAACCTTTAAACAGGTTTACTTCCAGGTTTACACCTGTTGAAACTGAACAGATTTGAACTGTGGATCTCCACTGTCCACCGGATGATTACCGACTGGTATTCTCTCGTCCTCTTGAGTTTCCTGTTGAAAACTTTTTAGGAAAGTTTCATCTTTACGTACCTTGACTCAAGCCCATTTCGGCTCCCGGGTCTAGACCCGACTTCACAAACTTCTCAACTAAACGAACTTCCCTCCGCACCAGCCTGCCTGATCTCACTCTCTGGATCCGACGACTCACCTCAAACCACCTCTGGAACCCAATCCCTGCTCCCCCTGCGCCACATCAGAACCTGACCTACTCCTCAAATTGAGTCACGGTGCCTCAAACCACAGTTAGTGGTCTCCCTGTGTCGAGATCAGTTTCTGTTTCACTATTCATCCTCAAACCCCAAACAACTTCTCCTCCTTTGGACATTCTGGCATCCACTCGCTAAAAATTAAACAGGAACTTCCTCAGTAAAACATTTCTGTGAATATTGTAAATAAACTCTTCATGTGGGCCAGGAAACTACCTCCCATCATGACCGATTCATCCCCAAAGCGTGATACTACGACCACCATGTCTTCTGGAAATACAAGCATTTACCGTACAGGCCTGGCTTCATCAAAGTACTCCAAGCGCATAAAAATGCTACACTTTTGAAAAATAAACAACTTTGTAACCTCCTTTCTAATTGGATTTTTTTGAAAGTTTTAGGCCTTCTTTAGTACAACATATTTTTGTAAAACAATATTCCCATATAGAGTTGAAGTGGACATTAGCTAATGAAAGCGTGACGACTAGCTATGGACTGTAGGTGTTTTCTTTCCCATCTCCAGCCTGCCCAGTGTGATGTCATCAGATTTAGGCTGTTTGGTCTGAGCTTTAAGTTCATCTGACAGCTGCTTTAATTTTGACAAACAGATTGATTCTGTTGTCAGATTAAGTTTCTTCCAGCTTCGTCTCCTGGCTAAAGTGTTTCATCAGTCGCTGTAGCATCAGTTTAAGATCTGATTGTGCCAGATCTCTTTTGCTTTCCTTCAGCTAGTTGGAAATCCTGCAGCTGTTGTTTTGACAGACACGTCCGCATCATCCCGGGACTTTTATCTCTCCACAGTTCGTTTAGAATTCAGTTTAATATCCAAATCTTGTTTTTTAAAGCCATAAGCGGTCTTGCTCCATGTTGTTTCTCAAAAATTGTCACATTTTGTATGAGACTGAGGTCTTCAGATCAACGCCTCGTAGAAGTACGAATTTCAACAGACAACCTTTGGATTAATTTTAATCCAATTTTTTTTTTAAAACATACAACTTTGCCAATGAATTTGGCTTTTAATACTTGATACTATAAGCACTGTGACGCTCTAACACTTGTATTCTCTTTTTACGTGATGGTTACATTGGGAACATACTCGCCCATGTTTTTTAATATAGATATTTCTACTTTTATGTGCAGTTTAATCTTTTCAGCTTTATTTTCACACTTTGTGGTGTAAGTGTGAAATGGATCCACCATTTCACACTTACTGGATCCTATTGGCTACTAATGATTTCCGAGTTTGGACATGCATGATGTGACATTTTTAAAATGTTCCACACTTAGACATAAAGACCCCATAAAACAACGATACGGTTAGTACTGTAATTTGTACCATTATTTCCCCATTGTTGGTTACACAAGACTATTCATTAGAAAATATTAAAAGCATTTATTGCATCCTGTCCAGTAGGACAATTGGACTATTTAAAGCAGAGGTGCCCAAAGTCTGTCCTCGAGGCCCGGCATCCTGCATGTTTTAGTTCTCTCTCCTAGCTACTGTTTTTGCAATAAATATCACAAAATATAGTGATATTGAAATATTTAACATATTGTGTATATACGCCTGTGTGGTGTGGACATGATTATTGGAAGTGAAACCCAAGCACACTTGAAAAATACAACGGAAAAGGTTATTGTAGAAAACCTGAAAAGGAAGCTAGTCCATTAGAAAACATGTTAAATGTTTGAGTTTGTGTCTCACTCATGCTGAGATTTAAAATAAATAAATAAGTCCTCACAGATGGGTGACGGTTCAGGGAAAAGCTGCAGCAGCAGCAGTTTCCGAGGGCAAACTCTCACATGCAGCTTTTACTGTCGACCTCAGAGGCCGCAGATTCTCCGACTTTGTCTGCGTCGGCAACTCCTGCTAAGCCTCAGGGAGCCTTTGCGTGATCCCGTAACTGAGCCTCCACTCCTAACGCACGGGACCAATCAGGCCTGGACATGGCCGCCCTGCAGTGAATCAGTGCCTGTAAAGAAAAAAAAAAAAAAATTAAAAAGAAGTAGAAACAGACAGAAGCTTCACAAACTCCTCTACAAGCTCCCACGTACTTCACCCACGTACACGCTCTCGCGCAGTCAAAGTCACGCGCTTACTCACGTATGTAAATGTGCTTCGGCTGGTGCAGGGCCTTGTGAACAGTCCGAACCGTTTGGGCTGCTATGCTAGCTGTCAGACTTTGTTTTTGTGTCTCTTCCCGGCTGAAAATTACAGTTTTTTTTTTCTTTTTGGAGCTCTGTGTTCGGACATGAACCCCACGCCGCGTGTGAAGGTGGGTATTATTAGGAGCAGTCTGGAGGTTGCGATAGGTGGAGTTGAGCACGAGCAGCGCAATTAGCAGTTTGCGGTCTGCTCTCTGCACACTAATTACCTCGCTTTTAATGCAGTTTACACTGAGCTACTGCTGCTGCATTTAGGAAGCCCTGCACCAAAAATAGACTCTGTCTGGGGTAAATTAAGAGCCTTGCAGGGTCACAAATTATGGTGTAATTGTTTGCTTGGCTGCAGTTGTTTACTTGTCTCCCGAGCAGCTGAGGTGCCTGAGATTTCTGGAGTTGAGAAAGTGATGAGGAATTCACTCTTTGAATATTAGAAAAGACACAAACAGGCGCGAAAAACAAGGATCAGCTAATCCCAGCATTTAAGCCACGCGGAAGCGCAACGGGATGTTGATGGTGCTTTGCAACCTTGTTGCCTCACAACCGCAGATTTCACTGAATTTCATTAGGATTTAATGTGAGCGACCGACACAAAGCGGTGAAGACTCTTTACTTTAGAACAACCGTTCAATGTAAAAACAACTGAAAGTACTTTGGCGGTATTTTTGCTGCCAGCTTTGCACATTTATAAATAGCATTTTTTTTTTTTTTTGTCAATTTAGTCTCTGCAAGATCAGAACACAACCCAACAGAGGTTATACGAGTTGTGTTAACAAATATGAAAATGTCTGAGACGGTTGATGATTTCTTCTTGGGATCGGCTTTCTGGTCAGACAGGAAGGTGAGCGACCGGCACAACAAACAGGAAACAGGAAGTGCTAACAGAGGTAGATTCCCAGGAAGCCATCTTGTCTTTGGAGACTCGGACCTAAACAAACCTGAATCCGCTGAAATATACCTGGTATGGATCATTATGTCCTTCTACTGGGGATTGTTTCACCCACAGGAATGTAAGGTCAGCATCATTAGCCACCATAATGAAATCACTCAAATCACTTTTAATATTTCCATGGAAGAGACCCTGATAAAAACACAAAGTTGGATCAGGTGACCTGCTGAAGTGTGACAAGGAAACGGAAAAATCACAAAGGAGGGAATTATTTTCCCTCCTTTGCTCTCTTTTCTTCCAAAGCTCACCTGAAAATTCAATTAGCTTTCACACCTGAGTAAATCAGCCAAGTAAGTCACCCTAATCTTTAGCTCCTTACATGATGCTCCCACCTCCATGTTGCATCATAGGGATGGTGCTTTCAGGATGGTGTGCAGGATTGTTTTCAAAGTGTTTTGCAGTAATGCAGAAAAATGCTCAACTTTGATCTGGTGTTCCCCTACATGCCTTGAACTAATCTGCAAACGGGACTTCTTATGACTTTCTCCATATCATGAGACGTAAGCCATATTTGTAGAGCACGCAATGAAATTTGATGATCAATCACTGCTTTGTGTTGATTTATAATCGATAAAATGTTTTAATCAGATCAAACACATTGTAGCGCTGTGATTATTCACGATTAATCGCTATGCCTAACTTTGTAAGCTTGAAATATAAATGTGAATGCAGTTGTGGTTCTTGCAGGAATCGACAAGTTCCTCCTTCTGCCACACTTCAGCCAATTAAAATGCAAACAATTATCTGGCTATAATGTTTTAGCAGAAAGTCGATAATGAAGTCTCTCAGCACTCAATAGGAATTAAGTTGTGAACTTGTTCAGGGATCAAGTGACAGATAAAATCTTGGCCGCTATGCCTATTTCTGATGCTGCCCTGGGCAACTGCCCATATATACAGCCCAAAACGAAAACCGCCAATTAATGCAAGTTCACATTTGAGAAAATGTGTTGTTGTCTCAAACCAAACATGTCTGAAAATTCTCATTTTTCCAGGTTTTTATATTCAGGAAGGTTTAAAGGAAGTAATTTAATTTCGAACGTTAATTTAGAAAAGCCTCTCTCTATTCATCTATGGATCTCTGTGCAATGAGGAGACAGTTGCTTGACAAGTTTACTAGCAACGCAATGCAAAGTTGGAAAATGTTCAACTTTAGTTGCTCTCCATGCTGTCGCGGAAAACTTTCACCCTTCAGGTCGAAATAGACAGTTCGATTAATCCACATTATGTGATCGCGTTTCTTAACGTTACGACAAGCCTATTTACGACACAAAATCCCAATGAAATCAATTGAACTATGTGGTCTTGGCATCACAAGGAAGTATTTTTAAGAGATTAAACAAACAAGATGCAACATGACATGCTTCCTCGTTGCTGCAGGGCGACTTGCAACACATTCATGGCACGAGTCCGGTGTCACTCATCTTATCTGATTTTCTTTAAAAATTCTCTGTCAAGATTTGCAACTCAAACAAACCTGAGTAACACTAAAAGCATTCAACTTCCAGAAAACTGGCGGTACACACCCACCACAACGCAGGAAAAACAACATCAACCAAAAAGAAAACACACACACACACATCTGCAGCATTTGAAGTCTTTGATAGTTTATCCTCATGTCAAGAAAAACTCCATCTTCCCCTCTTTCATTTGTGACTCTGAAAGCCTGGACTTAGTCATCTTCACAGTGCCTGTCAAGCAGTTCACTGCTTTGTCATTCCTCATCACAGTGTCAGCCTGAGAACAGAGTCATTCATTATCACATCTACGTCCAAAACAAAGAAAAGTTTGTTATGGCGAATTTTTATTTTTTTAAATTTCTTTATCAGATCTAGAAGCGTGTCATCTTCTGCCGCTGCGAACGAGAGCGGCACTTAGTTGTCAGTGGAGCCTTGTTCACTGCAACCGTTTTTTTTTTTCCTTTCTTCTTTTTTTCCACATGAGGAAAAAGGGAAGAGTCTGATGTTTCTTGTGTTTTGAAGCACAGGTCCTGGTCCTAATGGGGCTTTGCTCTGCGTTTTACTGTAAAGCGCGAGGACAGAAATAGCCGAACGATGCCTGGCGGCGAGAACGACCCCGGCCTTGTGATTGAAGAGGCCCCTCTAAAGGCAGAGCAGGTGGGAGTGTAGGTGGTCTCCCCCCAGCGCTCTCCTCACATGGAGTACACACACACACAGGAACGCTGCTGGTTATATGTGCTGCTGCTTCGCTCTTCGCCTCTGCTAACATTGATTTGATCCGAGGAAATCTGCTGTTCTCTTTTTATTTCTCCGTTTTTGTCTGATGCCCCCAACTTCTTTAATCCTGTTAGGGTCCAGGACACTCAGTTTTGCTAACTGTGGACAATTTATTCCTCCATCTCAGTCTAAAGGCAGCATCTTTCAGACACTATCAGCTTTCTCTTCTCCTGTGACTAATAGCGAGAGCTTCACTCTCGTCCCACTGACGTTCTGAAAGACGATGCGATTTGAACGACTGGTTCAGAGCGTCTTCATTCGTCCGCTTGAAATGCGGCGGCCCTCCAGGAGACAAACGAGGAAAACGTGTCCCGTGCTTACTTTTTGGAGAAAACCAGAACGTCATCAGCGTAATCAGTTGTCGTTTTGCTTTGATTCAGCCACAAACATCCGATAACCGGTACATCAGCTCAGGGTTGACAGTTTCTCAAAAGAATGGCTACACTTTTGCGTCTACAATTCCTTGCAAGAGTATTCATGCTTCTGGATCTCTTTGCTTGATCTTGCTAGTTAAGGTGGATTCCCATATCTTTGCAGTCTCCCTGTTGGGTCGTTCTCATCATTTTTGGATGATAGATGATCTTTCACATGTTGTGGGGTTTGTTTTCTATCCGTAGGCCACAAAGGTACATTTTCGGCTCTTCTGAAAATGTACCTTCTTTTTCCATGCGTTTGCTGTCGCTCCTGCAAATTGGCTTTTTATGGCTTTCCATCAACAGTAGCTGCGTTTCCACTGACCTGTGATTTTAATCGCATTTCCTATTTCATGGAAACACCGCAATCGTTTGAAAAAACACAAAAAGACCAGTAAAATTTAATAAATTTAGTTTAAAAAAAATAAAACACTGAATGTAGAAATTAATAGCAATCATCCATGTTGGTGTCAATTTTATGGAGTTTTATGGAGTCCCAACAAGGACAGCTTTTCATTGCTGATAACCAATGACGTTTGAACTTGTTGCAAAGGAAGATCTTGGAAAATCTACATGAATACTGGAACTGGATCTTAAAGAAACACTCGGGTCATTCTTTAGCAGACATAAGATGTGATTTGCTCTGAACCTGATGAGTTGGAAACCTTAATACTGGACAAGGACTGAAGGCTACAACCTCTGAACATGCATACTTATTATTTCCATTCCTATTTTAGAAAGGAATTTTTGTGCATAGACATATTTGAATCCCACACTGCTTCTTTTTGGTGCTTCCTCTTTTTTTTCGCTTCCCACATGTCTGGCATAGTTAGACATCTTTACAACACGCACCTGTGCTTCCCCTCTCCGAACCAGCAGTCAGGCCTTTGAATCTCTGGTCCATCCCACGGATGTGACAAACCTACTCACCGATGGTCTTGATCAGAGGCGCCATGTGCTTTGAAGCGTGCACGCTCACAGCCGGGGCAGCGCGTCGGCCCGCTGCGTGCGTGACTGCCGACCCTTAAACCAGGACTTTAAAAAAAAAAAAAAGCCACATGCAGCCAGCAGGTGCTTCTTCTCTGCATAAACCAAAACCTCTTTCTTCCTTCATCTCTCCGCCCGCCCCTTCTTTCACAAGCACGCATTGGCCATCTGCCCACATGTGTGTATCAATTAATAAAGATCACAGAGCAGAACAACGGCCCGAGGCCAATCATCTGCAGCTTCAGACCCAACCACGGACACATACTGTACGTTAGCACGCTTGCTCGACCCGCTAAAAGTCAAGCAGCAACCCACGCAAGGCCTCTTCACAGCTCCCCAATTGCTTGGACGTCATATTAAATGCTAATAACCTCGACAGCAACTTCTTATCTGGCTCGACTGGCTGCGTTGTCCAACCCTCAACCTGCAGTCCTTCATCGCAGACGTGACATCCTGTTCTTCTGCGATAGTAAGGTTTTCACACAGGATGTGGAGGGGGCAGAGAGGATGTTTGAACTATGATCACATCCGGTGGTTGTGTGTGTGGGTGTGTGTGTCTATGTGTGTGTTTTGACGCCTGCCTCTTGCCATTTTTCACTGGAAGACACACATGCTAGGCGACAAACGTAAGTTGTGATTTTGTCAAGAGATAGCGTTGAAGTTTCCAAACCTTTATTGTCAGACACAGCTGATGATGAACATGAAACGGTTCATCACATCCTAATAGGTGGTGTGTGAGGGTGTGTCGTCTGTAGGAAGAAGACCGTTTATTTTCTGTACCGACAGTTAAGAGTTCACTTTTTCTTTCTAAAACGTGTCCAGTTGATTTAGCCCTGACTGGACAAAAGACAAAACAGGGTTAGTGTAAATTATATTGGAATAGTAATAGATTAAATACTTTGCTTGAAGTTGCAGTAACTCAAGTATCTCCTCAAAAGTCCCAGAATAAAGTCTTGTAATAAAACCACAGAGCCCAGAATCAGCTCTCAAGTCTAGATCCCATCTTGATCATTGATTTCTGAAAGATAAAAAATTATGTAATGTTATAGATTCAGGTGTTTTTCATATACACTCAACATTAGGCTCCAGTTGCCAGTCTAACTTGTATCATGTATCATTCAATGCTTTTATAATAGGAATTTCTTATGCATATTGTTTGTTGCTATAGTTTCTCCTTCTTTTGTCTCTTTCTGCAGGTTTAGATACAGACTTCTAGGATGTTGGCTTGTGTTCTCTCCATGCTCCTTTTCTCTCCTCTTCATTCACCTCATTCTTTCCCTTTACACCCCCACCTTTCTCAGTTTCTTCTCCATGTTCGTGGGAGACGTGAACACGCAATGCGAATTCTGATGCTGGCCAAAAACAAATCTAGAGTTCACGTTCGATTGACGTGAACTCTGGTGCGGTTTGATTGCATATGTGGATGCAAGTGGACCGGATATCGCTCCAAAAGCAGGAACTGGACTATAGCACAGGGCATTCTGGGTAAATTCAACCAAAGCGGCGCTAGCAAGATTAATGGTTTCTAGTCTTTTACCAAATACTTTTTTGTCTTTAGACATGAAGACACTCATGTCTTCTTCTGTGGTTTTCTTGTTGTTTTTCTTCAGTAGTTCTTGGTTGTTAGGTGAACAGTTTTTTTTATAGGGTTTGGTTCGGTTGTCACAGTCCAGTGTGAAAGCAAACCGCACCAGCTGAAAATGGAACAAATGTTACATTTTGGTCCCCAATGGAACCGAGTCTACCGGACTATCAGGTGTGAAAACACCCTGCATCTTTTGGGCCTCACGTTGACAACAGGAGTGTAATGAGGACTAATTGTACAAGATTACAATTAAGAAGCTTCTAAGTCTGGAAGACTAAATTTAAGATAAGCCTCGGAGATGAAGGTGGATGTTTTTAACGTTAACGTGGAAGACTCTTGTTTTTTGGAGTAAAAAAAGAAGTAGATCTTTTCTTTGTTTCAGTCTGCATTGGCTGATATCTGGTTTGGCTGACCTGCATTTAAATGGTTCATGTGGGAAGATGTTAGTTGGTGACAGATGACAACTTATTTGATGGAGTTGTGAAAATTGTTAGGTAGACGGTCAGCGAGACTGAACATCCTCATCGTCCCATTGGGTTCTTTGGCTGCTAAACCATCAGGATCAACACCTAATCCATGAATTAGAGGTTAGCTACTGCTTATATAAAGAGTTATTTTGCTGTTCTAATCAGAACCATGTTTAGTTAGCTGTAACTCAAAATATGTTTAAATTGGTGAAACCTGCTAACGTTAGCATCCGCGAGAAAGTTTCCTCTGGTTGCTAAACTTAAAGGCTATTTCACCTATTTTAATAATTCTGAATTCACAATCTAGATTACTTGTTGACTGATCAAACGTAAGCTGAATATTTCTACACTGCTGTTCACTGAAGCCCTTTGCCATCTACCACCTGAGCACTTCTGATAGTTTCACACCAACGTTTTAATACCACATCCTACCACAGGATGCTTCGTACTTTTGTGTATTCCACTTAAAGAACATCGGGTTCCACAACTCTGACAAACTATATTGACCTCTGTGTTGGTTTGATTTGGGGTTAAGCTACAATTCATGAGAAGCAACAAACATCTCCTTCCTAATAGAAACAAAGACAGATTTCTCTGACTCTCCTGAACTGTTGACGTCGAGATCTTTCGGCCACTTGAACCCGGTGAAGCATTTGTCTCGACCCCGTCGTTAGGCGGTTAAAAAGTAATTTTGCTGCTGTTTGCTGCCCATCCATCAACGCCAGGTTGCATGCTATTGTTAGATGGTTGTGATTGCTTATTGATTTTATAAGATGAGGTTATTGCTGCCTTGCCTTACCAGCCACATATCAATCTTGAAGACGTCGTCAGGTGGGAGCTCCGACTCCCACAGCACCAATTATTAGTATTATTTTTTTCATTGTTGAAAAACAAATCTCAGCATCCTGTCAGGACATTATTGAAGGTTGGTGAAATTAGAAAAAAACTTCAACGTATGTCATTGACTGTCATAGATCCAGCAACACAGGTCATTTTAAGTCTTACTGATTTCTCTGTAGCTAACTAGTACCTCATTATCAGGGCCGTGCAGAGACCTTTGGAGGGCCAGGGGCTCAAAGTTAAAAAAGGGCACATTGAACAAGATCTTAAGACACCATACAACATAGGAACAACCCAAATTAATCAAGAATTTAATTGGATCCTATTATATCATCACCATCATGTGGGGACAATGCAAAGCAAATATAGTATATTTTCCCCAACAGATATAAAGTTGCTGTTTCTGCTGCTGACAATCCTGGAGGGCTGAGTTGGCCTGAGACTGTAGCTGTTAAACAGACCAGAGGAGAGAAGGTCAAAGGTTATGAAGTTATGAAATAAGCAAATTTGCTGCTATTTTACTAATTAAGCCCTAATAATATCAATTTAACCTCTAGAACAACTTGGCTGCAGACTGATTTATAGATCAAAAAAGCTCAAAGGAGTCAACTCTATATAATTTTTTGATGTTAGCACCTCTGAGATCTAGAAATATAAGACTGGGATATCGAGGCAAAGAAAACTCAGTAGCTGCTGGTAGGGGCCCTCATGATATTCAGGGGCCCCTGGAAATGGTTGAATTGTAACACAGACCATAAATCTAAACCTGAACCATTCATTTATAGAGAATGACAATGTTATTAAATTTTATTTAATGCATTCAGCTGAGAAAAGTAAATAGTACATTTAAGATTTAAACTTACTATTATTATTTATCCATCTAGCTGTAGATGGAATAAATAACTTAAGAGACACTTCAATCGCTACAAGAAATCAGGAAGAATCAAAACACAGAGATGGGCAGGAATAACTACAGGACGTGGTGCCTAATGCGCCACAGGAAGGAAACAGTCATTCTTCCGTCAAGGTGCCCAAGCGAAGGATAAATAGGAAAGAGGTTATGAAAAGAAAGGATGGCCCTCCGACCTCAGATTGGAATGTTTGACATAGCTTCCCATTTACATCAACAGCGTTCTTCTCTCTCTCTCTCCTAACGGCCTCATTGTTACTGGGGGGATGCCTGAACTCCACGGGCAGATTGAGTGGAAAGCAGCAGCGGGGTCACGCGTTTTCTCTTGACAACAACACCATTCAGTCAGAGGTGACGGCGTCGCGACACCAGAGGCTTCTCCACGAGGAATGTCAAAACCGCCCGCTGCACCAGCAGCCTCATCCCAGCTGCTGGTGCGTCGGTGAGTCGCTCCGGTTGCATCTGCGTTCGTCCTGATTGTGCGTGGGCGGGACCGCATATAGGCCCCCCGGAATAGCGCGGTTCGGGGGCCGTAAATGCGGCGTTTAAAACAATCGATATCCAACTCTTGAGTTTTGCACACAATAAAAGTGCTTTTTTTTTTTTTTGCTGGGATTTGCTGCTTTTTTCTTTATCTTTCCTTTTTTTTTTCTTTCTTTTGGCGTGCACGCACATTTTATCTGTGCGCCGGTGGGGAAGATGGGGGGTGAGCGTGTGTGTGGGCTGCGGGGGCCACCCTCTGATCGTCTCCCTGGCAGCCACTGCCCCGGAGAGGCTTCCCAGAACAAGAAACACACGCACACATTACAACCTCCTTATCAGAGCTGACAGCAACTATATCTTCTCCGCAGCCTTTCTGCATCCCTGCAACTTTACGCCGTGTGGATGCGTACACACACATGGGTGTGTGCAGGGGTGTGTGTGTGTGTGTGTGTGTGTGTTGGCTCCCTCCAGCCCCCTGATGTTTGATGTGGTCTTTGGAGAACAATGTTTAAAGAAATTCTCCTCCAGCTTTGAAGTTGCGCCGCGTTTCCTCTTTTATCTTCCAGACGACTCTGATACTTAAACCCCGAGTTCTCGATTTACCGTGTGTGGTACCAGAAAATGATTTGTTTCTCGCATCCTCTCCTCCCACCAAAAGCATCGAAACAACACAAAGAGCTCTTTAAATAACAACAACAAAAAAAGACAAACACCTCGAGACACTTCGCGTGCGAGAAACGCCTCATTTTTTGGTATGTCTGGTACGCTCCGACAGACATGCCAGGTGTCATCGCTGCACAAAGAGCCACTTACTTCAAAGCTTTCATTTGTGGCTAATGACTCCCAGCTTCACTCGTGCAGAAAAAAAAAGATGAAGAAGAAGAAAAAGAAAACTGACAAGTGAGGATGACAGAACAGAGTGGAAAACACTACTCCGCCTGCTGATGTGGACGTGTCCTTTTTCAGAGGCCAGAGTGATGACACAGATGCTTGGCGAGAAATTGAATGCATCATGTGAAGCAGATGTTGCAACGACATATATATTTTTGGGTTGCCGAATGAAGGATTTATTCTCAGTTTAGCTGCACAGTGTCAGCTGCTGTTTTCAGGTTGATGCTACAACCGCAAACCTGTTTCATTTGGGATTTTAGGTTCCGACTTTGACTGGGCCATTCTGACACTATGCTATGCTTTGATCTAACACATTGCAGTGTTGTTGTTTTTTTAAAGTCTCTGTAAAGAAGCAGTTCCACACATTTTTGCAACATGATCCAAAATGCTCATGTTGGCAATAAACAATATGACCTTTTTTTATTTTTTACTTATTTCCAAATAATTGTGTTGGGATTTTTTATTTTCTTTTTGTCATTCCAACTGCCTCATGTTGAAAACTGACCAAAGTCATTGGAACGTCTAATTCTTTTCATTCTTGAACTGCAGTCGCGGAGCCCACACAAAATTATCCAAAGGGCATTTTGTTGCTGGTTTGATGTAATATTCTCATTTTAAATGTTGTTTTCATTAGCTGTAAGTGGGAAACCACCACAATGAACAAAAACGAAGGCTTTCAAATATCAAAACATCCCTCCGTGTATAATTAGTCCGACTTACACTAAAATACATCGAAGATTGTAATTGTGACATAGCAAAATGTCCAATAGACTCGGTTTGATTGGAACAAAATTGGAACATTTGTTACATTTTCAGCTGCTGCAGTTCGCTTTCACACTAGACTGTGAAAGGAGCCGAACCCTTTGAAAAACCTGTTCACCCACTCACCTGTGGGGGCGCTGCACCAAGAACTACTGAAGGAAACAACATTAAAAAACCTCTGAAGAAGACTCGCACAACTTCCAACTTCACAAAGACAAATTGAGAGGCGAGGCAGGATTGGTAGGATTACTCTTTTGTCGTTGGTAAAAATCACAAGCCATTTCTCTTGCTAGCGCTGGACTTGGGCGTTTGGTTTAGTTATATTTACCCAGAATGCCCTGCGCTGTGGTCCACTTCCTGCTTTTGGAGCTGTTTCCGGCCCTCTTGGCATTCTCAAAAAGCATTCGAACTGCACCAAAGTTCACTTTAATCAAACCTAAACGTATATTGTTTAGCTTTTTTGGTCCACATCAGAGTTTGATTGCGGATTCACACATCTCAAAGCAAACCAGCCTTTAATCAACTAGTTTGATTAAAGTGGACTGAAGTGGACTGATGGGAATGCACCCAAAGTGTCCTTGTGATGGATTTTCAAGGAAGCTTGCTTTCTAAGAAAACCAAAGCATCGTTCACTTGGATGACTTTGTCCTCTAGGTAGTGAGTCAGAACAGAAATAAAGGACATAATGGGCCATCGCCGAGTGGATTTCCACTTTGGGTTCTTAAACAGTAATAATGAACACAATAAAGCTAAGAAAAAATTAGCTGCGTTATTACTCAGAGAAGAAGACGTTACCTTGGGTAAACAGAAAGCTCAGAAATAAACGTCTGTGTACAACAGCCTTCAACATGAATGTGTTAATTGTTCTTCAGAAAGGAAGGACAACATTTATCTGGAGCTACAGGCTCGCGTGCGACTGCTGTTCCGGGAAAACGTTTACGACGAGAGCCTCGGTTCCACTTCACGGCCCACTTTTAATGTCGTTCGCAAGCTGCCCGTTCTCACCGACCTCCCCTCTCCGCTCCCCAACCCTTCCCCCATAGCAACAAAGACAGACAAACAGGAAGCAGCTGTTGCCAGGGAAACAGCCAGAAGGTCTGCGGCGCTACACAGCGGCAAAGCGTGAGCGAGGTAAGAAGAGAGAGGAAAGCAACGGCGTGGTGGTGGAATCTAATTAGACGGTGACAGGGGAATAAAGCGGGACATTTCCATTTTCCAGCAGGCTGAATTAGGAAATGTGTCCCTTTGTATCTGTGTGTGTGAGTATATATAAATACTCCAATTTGCGCAAATACTGTAGGCTACCTGCGTCTAAAGCCTTGGAATAGGCCGACTGACGCACAGAATGACAGACAAGCTTTGGAGTCCTGGCAACCCTGCTATTTCTCTCTGCCGCCGCCCCCTCCTCTCGTCGCGCCCCCACGCCTCCTTCTCATCTCGCGTCGCTCTGTATCTGCTCTGCCATCTCTTCTCGGCGTCTGTCTTGTCCCTTGGCATAGAGTGATTGCATATGGATTGTCACATAATCCGATCCTGTCACTGAGAATATCTTCGCCTCCGCGGGGGCCCCTTCTCGTTTCCCCCCCACAGCCAGGACGGGGGATTTGGATCACTTATCCATACGCATTAACAGCGCGAGCTGCGAAACGGTTACATTAACATTCATAGAGACGGCGGCGGTTCAGCGAGGAATTAGTTTTAATGGGAGCCGCCACGGCTTTCACCTGTGAAATGGTGTTACAAAGTGGAAAGTCTGGCTTTTGGATGGGCTTTAAAGGACTCGTTCTCTCCTTCTGGGGTCTTTGCTCAGTGATGACACACACACACACACACAAACACAATGCAAGCCCCTCAGAAGTAATTTTAAGTCCACCTGACTTTGATCTGGTGCCCAGAAAACAAACAGGAATCCATCGAATGGCATGAGCTTTAAAGCATTCCAGGCTTCGGCTTGCACACAAATCCAGCCCCACAGGCAGCGCCTTGCAAAAAGTCTTCACAGCCGTTACATTTTTTCACATTTTTGTTACGTTACAACCAAAAACAATGTATTTTAACACGGCGGTATTATGTAAGATTGACTTTTTTTTAGCTTTAGATCGTGTTAGAATGTTGTCCCCTCATCAAAAACATACCTGGAGTGTTGCCTTGTTTGAGAAATAATTTAATCTCCCGTGGCAACCGTTCAGCTGTCCGTAACGCCTGAGTGGACCTAGCACCGCCTACGTCCCAAACTCAGAGGAGGAGTTTGGGACGTAACTCCTCCTCTGAGATGCAGTTTCCAAATTTCCAAGCTTCTGTCTCACCAGGAAGACCAAAGAACACACCAAAGTCAAGGATAAAGGTGTAAAGAAGTTTAAAACAGAGTTAAGTTTGAAGCCAAACACACGATATCGAGCGTCAAAATTGCTCTAGACTAGCCTCGTAAAAACCAGCTCCTTGCGCTACACTTTGCTTCGTCCAGATGGTCTGGGCTCTTGAGAAACGATTGCTTCCTGGAGGCGTGGACTCTGTTGAGGTTTTAAATTTTACCCTATCGCTAACGTTTGCCTGGGACGTATTTAATGCGCTAGTTCAAAGCTAAGTAGCTCACAGAACATTGCCTGCGCTGTAATAAAACCTCCCTCCAATGCAAAGAGAGAAATGCCGAACTGAACAAGATGGCTGCTCATGTTAATCCAATGTATGGAAGTATGGCCAACTGAACGGCTTCATTATATAGTTTTTTCATCAGATGTATTTGTGTTTTAACCCTTAAGCAGATAAAAAATGTTTGTTCCAGCAAACGGGGGACAAAGCTCCCAAAATGTCAACTTGGCAGATTGCCTTTTCCTGCCTTTGTGAATCTCCGTGCCCCCACCACCACCAAACAGCAATTCATCATTTGCTCGTTTCTTTTCGCTCTCCATTGTCTCATCGGACTCTCTGAAGCTTTCACAACAGATTAACAGGAAAATCCCAGAAAGGAGCATTTCCCCCCCCACACCTACCCCCTGGGGGGGTAAGATGCCGAGTGCACCAACACTTTCACTGCGCCCTCATCGGAGGCAGCTGCAATTCTCCGAGTTCAGAGTTCTGCACAAGAATGGATCAAATATCCTGAGTCATCTCACACATCAACATATTTTCTTGGCAAAACATGGCATTGACAACAACAACAGCAGCAAAAAAAAAAAAAAGCATAATCTCTGGATTTATGCCTGAAGACCAGAATTTCTATTTGTAAAACGTTGGAAACAAAACCAGCAGCTTATGAGGATCCCTTTGCTTAACTCGTTACGTGAAATTATCACAAAGTGAATGCTTTTCATAATAACCAACATCGTCTTTGCCTTTTGCATTTTGTCATCTTTAAACAACAAACATCACAAGCTAAAGTGGAAAAGTATGTTGGGTTTTCAGAATGGTAAAAGAAATAAAAAAAAAGAACTGTGCTGTGAGGAAGGATTTGCTTCCCTCCTAAATTTCTTCTTTTTCACACTTTCTTGTTTTTCAAATGTTGTCTTGATTTGTTAAGAGAAAATGTCTATTCAAATGTAAGAAAACCAATTCAACTGAATGTGTCTCAAAACAAAATGGGCTGAAACATCTCATGCCCCAATTTAAAGAAATTCAAGTAGACATGATTGGCATCCAGAAAGGGTCTCAAGGCCCCGGTTACAGGAAGACGGTTTTCAGGGAAGCCGTAGCATTTTTGTTGCGGTCCGGCCGCGCATTTACATGTCTCCAGTGATGGGAGTCTCTCACACCGACACTTCTTGAAACCCGGTCTCAGAGTGAAACTCTTCGGTAACACCCCCCGCAGAGGTGCGAAGTACTCCGCAGGTGTGAAAAGCATGCAGCCAATGTTTTAGACATGAACCGTCAGAAGACAAGACAAACAATGGCGGGTAGCATTGTGCTGTGTGTAACTTTTATTAAGAAAATGTTTTAAAAACTGTGTCTATATTGTGACAGTACAGAATGAAATAGATCATCTGTGGAAAAAATGAGCTCCTCGACCTTCTCCCAGTGCCAAGTATGAAAATACACAGCTTGGCCAAGAGGAGGGTCTAAGTGCTGTCAATCACGGCCACAAATGATGGTGAATAAAAAGGTTTTCCTGGAACAGTAAGTTGTTTTCCCGCCATCAGCACATTTAGCAGCGTGTACACCAGCTGATTGACAGTGCTCAGACAGTACTCTGGGCTCTGATTGGTTGTTTTGGACTGGGAGCGGTTCATTCTTCAGCAATAGCAGCACTGGGAGGAAGTGAAGGAGCTCTATCTTTTCACAAATGACTTGCCTCATATTTTTACACTTTTAACAAATATGTAAAAACCTTTTATTGTTATTATTATAAAAGTTTAAACCCCTAGCTTTAGCCTGTTAAGTTTAACTCAACTTCTGATGAGGAATATATGTATTACACGAGGGCTTGGTTAATCAGATATGGGTCTCTGTTTTCTAAAGGAAGAGGAAGCTAAGGGACGACGTGCTAATTTCACAGCGCCACACAGTGGCCTGGCATGACAACTACAGCAGATTCAAGGTATCTTGGTTGTCTAACTAAAACTTTCAAAAACACTGGCAGTTTCCAAACAGCGGTCTTGTGTACATGTAGCCTAGGTCTTTGGGGCTCAAAACATACTGAACTATGGATCCAGGGTGGTCTAGACAAAATCTGTAATACAACGAAGAACAACAACCGTGCAAAGAAATAAAAGACTCGTGGCCATGTTAGTCGATACAGTCGTTACGTTTAAGGGTTAGAAAACCAATCTTGATGGGTTTGACTGTGATATTTGATCAAAGATGTCAAACTACTAGCAGTACTACAGAGAGAAGAAGACAGCAGCTAAAGTCTGCCAAAGCCAGCTGGGAGAAGACGTCAGTGTTTGGAGGGTAAACCTCAGAAGAGTCTTCAACAGTGCAAGGTAAACAGTCAAGAGATAAAAATGGCTCTGCAGCCTTTGGCGAGCTGTTTCTCTCCTACTTTCTGTGTCAGAGTGAATCTTTTTTATTATTATTATTATTATTCTATTGGCAGAGTTCCTCAAAAGTTGCCCTCTACGTTGCCCCGGTTTGGCTGAGATCCTGACACAAACCTATCAGCTGATGTTCCTTCTTTTTTGGCACATTTCCCCTATTTTTCTCATCCCCTCGTCACTTTTCTAGAAGTTATTCTTCAAAAGAAGATAAAACACGTCGCATAATTTCAACACCTCAACCTTAAACTTAAGCCATAATGTCTGAGGTCACAGATGGAGATTAAAGCAGGAGTCTGACTACACTACTTCTCACTTTTTGCAAGACTTGCTAGAAAGACCCAATGAAAGTGCTGACATTGAAGGAAACAATCTAAAATACGAAGTGTCTACTTTTCTCTCATTTCAGCTACATTTGAGCAATTTCAAGGATGAAAGAACTGTTTATACGTATTTTAATTGAGTTTTAGTCCAGATTAATTGTTCAGATATTGAAGCAGCTGATCACACTAACGCTCACCCTCTAAAAGAACTGCTCTTGATTCATTTGTCCGCTGAATATTTTCACAAAGTCACCATTAAGATGATTTTTAGCAGGCTTCGTTTACTTTGCCATCAATGTTGCCATTTTTACCCAGAGGATCATGAACACTGAACTGAGTCAAGTTAAGGTCCAAAGTGATCCGGATGTACTTTGTGTTTTTTGAGTGATTTTCTTTCCCTTTACTTCCAGAAGCTTCACCAATAGTCTTGTTTCCATTGACGTTCAGTTTGATGTGTTGCAATAGCAATGGTTGATGGAAACAGCAACATTTTAAATAACTTCCTCAAAAAAAAATTTGCTTGAGGTCGTTTTTGGCCTTTTCGAAAAAGATTTAATGTGCTTATTTGATATCTTGAGCATTTTTATAACTCAAGTTAACATAGTTACTTGATTGTGCCATAAAATATGTGCCCAGAAAACACATCATACTTCTCCTTTAAAGCCTTTTCCCGGTCACTTTGTTTCACGTCTATTCTTGAGTTTCTTTAGACCGGGGCACGGTGTGTTAACCTTTCAAGACCTTTCAGCCTATTTCATGTTGTAAAACGGGTTTTATTTAATGGATTTCTTGATCCTACAGGTCTGGTAGTAACCAGGCCGAGGCGTGGCGAGTGAAATTGAACTTAACGAGGTAGGAATTACTTTAAAACAAACAGTGTCAGGTTGGGCGCGGCCGTGGCGCAGGGGTAAAACGTGCGACCTGCATACGGAGGCCTCGGTCCTCCAGTTTGAGTCCCCGCCTTGTTGACCTGTCTCACGTCTTCCCTCCTCTCTCAAAAGGACACTAGAGCCGAAAAAACCAGATTGGGTGTATAGCTTAATTATATTAGAAAAGAAATTACCCTTAAAAATGAGTTTGATCTGATTCATTGAAGGCAAGGAAGCAAAAACACTAAAAGAATCTGAAAATCGACAAAGACAAAAAATCTTTTTTCTCCATCTACTCTCAATCAAACGTGTAAAAGACTTTAAAAAATATTTCCCTCGGCTTTGTACAAATTAATCTCACTGGCTCATACATTTTTCCTTTTGAAGGAGTCGCCCTTCTTGTCACATACACCAGGAGTTTTTTTTACAAGCCGACTCATTAGATTTTGCAGCTACGTACGTCAATGAGCGACGTTGCTCAATCATCCTGCAAACCACAACCGATGTAAGCTGTGATCTCAGCAGAGCTGCTGCTCTGTGTGACTTATCAGGGGAAGAGAAATACAAGAAAAGGGGGGGAAAAAAAACTAAAACAGTACATGCTTCTCCGTCAGATGACACCAGCAAAACAAAGAGTGTACGTACAGTCACAGGTGTCGGTAAGTTTTTGTTGTTTTTAAAGCGGGATTGAGCGTCGCCGATGTCTCACCGGAATTTTTTCTGATTATTTTGGTCAAAATTTAAAAAAGAAATTATTCAAACGTCGTTTGTCATTTTCTCTTTCTCTGGAAGGCGTCGGTGCGGACCGATGAGGAAAGCGCATCGTAATCTCAGCATGTTTTCCACAAACGCCGGGGCCTCGCCGACACGCAAAGGTCACAAGTGGATCTGACCGCAGCGCCGGCTATTTTTGGCAACATGCATGACCAAGTGTGCTAATAATAAGCGCCAAAGGGAAGTGATGTCTCTCTGTTTTGGGCTCCCGACGTCAGTATCAAGAGAAGTTCAGAGAGAGAGAGAGAGATGTCACCTTTTTGAACTTGCATCGAACATTTTTCCACCAAAAAAAACCCGCTGAAATAAAAATTAAAAAAAATTTTCCTCTGAGTATCAGAGCAGTTATTTACATCAGGGCTTTAATGACTTTCCTGAATACTTTCTCTCTCTCTCTCTGTCTCTTTAAGTATGGATGTAAACAAGAATGACTTCCGTGACTCTCTGCAGATATAAACAGCGTCCAAATGTCAGCGGTTCTATTTGTGCGGCGGCCCACTCAGCCATCAGGCAGGAAATCTTTGAGTTCCTGCCAGTCGGGCTCAATTAGATAGACAAAGCTTGAGCATCGTTACCGATCGTGAATCACAAATTGACATTAAAAATAACTGCACTGACATTAGGGACTGCGCTGCGCATGAGTAACTTTCTGTTTGCCTCTTTTTGGTTTTGTTTCAAGTCATGGTCTTCCTTACTGCATCCTGTTTTTATGCCCTTTTTCAATAGTTGTTATCCAATTTTCTTTTTTTTTTAATGTTAAAGATAATTTCCTTATGTTTTTAAAAATAAACTTTGCTCAATGTTCTGCTAGGAGGTGAATCTTCAGTCCAGTTTAAGGTCTAACGCGGCCTCTAACCTGTTTAGGTCAAGGTTTATGTATGGGATTCCATTAGAGCCAAATATATCAGCTTCCCCCCTCCTCATACCACGATGCTGCCACCACCGTGCCCCACTGTAGAATAGACCTTTTGACTACATGCCAGTTTTTTTTTAGTATTTGCCACAATATCTTTATTTTATGTCAAAAATCTGTGCTTTGTCACATGAAACCTTAACAAAACATTGAAGTTTGCGGTGCTATTGTGACAAAATGTGAAAAAGTTTAAGAGGTATTAAAATTTTGCTTGACAAGTGAGAGGATCTGTTCGTGTTTTCACTGACCGCTGTTGTGGGATGTTATTTCCACATGAATTTGCCCGAATCTTTAGAGGAATGCTGCAGTGAGGAACCGCTCTCTATCCAAACATAAAAATAACCTTCTTAAAAACAAATCCCAGTATGAACAAACAGTGCCGTTGAGGACTTTGTGGTTTCAGCGTGAGCAGTTTCATTTCTCCTTTTATTTTACACATTTAGTTTTTTTTAAAACCACTTTATGAAGTGATGAGTGTGGGGAAACTGCTGCGCAACCAGTTTCCCTCTTTTTTTCTCTTTTTTCTGTTGTGTTTTTCTATATATTTTTTTTTTTTTTACAAAAACCAAAAAAGTCACGGTGTGAGTCCCAAGTTTGAATCCTTTTTTTGTTTTTTTTCCTGTTTATTCCAACCGCCTACAAATCTCTGTTTGTCAGTAGCTGGTTTCAGTTCATGCCAAAAAAAAAAGAAAACTTTATGCAAAAGTTTATGTAACCACCAGCTTTGCAGAATTTCTTATATTGCTGTTTTATAATAAAATTGCTCAACCATTTGGAGACGTAAAAACATTGTGGTTCAAGATGAAGGAGTGAGTGTTGCCTCATCCAGTGTTGGTCAACAGCTCCATTGAAGTACCACGCGCGCACACACACACACACACACACACACACCTACAGAGCCTTGCAAAAGTCTTCATACTCTTTGGAATTTTTTGCATGTTGTCACGCAAACAACTGCGATGTAAATTTACTGGGATTTATCCGACTGATGGACATAAAGTAGGGCACAATTCGGAAAAAACGGCTTTTTCAGATGTTTTGAAAAGAAATATCTGAAAAGTGTGGGATGCAAATTTATTAGCCCTCTTTTTTAGTTCAATACCCTTAAATTCAATCATCATAAAGACCAAGGAGCAGACAGGTCAGGGAGGAAGCTGTGGAGTCTAATGCAGAGTTAACCTGTAAATGTACTAATTAGATAATTCCTATGACTTCATACTTGGTGTTTGACCTCTGACCTGCGCTGTCCGCTGCAGGCGTGTTTTTACAAATCAATCAAATCAACTGAAACGGCTCAATTTAGAGCTTCATGGCAGCAGCTGTGAATACCTCAGTAAATGTGGTTTCTTGGTTTTCTAATAACTCCTCAAAAACGTTTCTCCACATTTTCAGGAAAGAAATGGATTCAGTGCAATTTGGAGTAAAATTGTAGCAGAAAACGTTTGAAGAAGAGAAGCCCCCCGTGAATACCTACCTAAAAGAAAACGAGATCTGACAACGAGAGAATCAGAATAGGAATCAGAATCGGCCTTTATTGTCATCGTACAACAAAGCACAACAAAGTAAATCTTAAAATTTACCAAGATGTTGGGACGACGTAAACATATGGAAGAAGGTGGTCTGCTCCGATGAAACCAAAACTGAACTGCAGCACACAAAACCTGTTAGCAACAGGAAAACGCACGAGACTGGAACGCCATATCCATGTGTTGGAATGGTCTAGTCAAAGTTCTTTATCCAGTTGAGAATCCCAGGAAGAACTGCTCACACACATCCTCCAGCCAAGCTTCCTTACCAAGACAAACTTTGGCTAACATTTCCGTCTCTAGACATTCAGAGCGTGTAGAGACGTGTCCCAAACGTCTGGGCTGCTGCAAAGGGGGATTTTCTAAAAATGTTCACTCGAGGAAACTGAGGACTTTTACTTCCTTTTCCTGGACACATTCCAGTTATATGGTGTGCTGTCCATTGTCACAGACCGTGAATGTGAGCTGGTCGGAGTCACCAGTTGGCCCAAATGTTCGTGTCGTTGCCACTGTCGGAACAAACCCACCAGAAGGACGAGTGCAGTCGGAGACTTTTGAACCGGCGACCTTCTGGCTTCTTGCCTTCTGAATTCATTTGCCAATTTATTAAATGTCAAATTTGTCAATATCTAATTTCCCGTTATAGACCTTTTTTTTTTTTTTACGAGGATGACTCAGTGTTGTTCCCGGTTCCTGTGACGATCGCCGGCTCCCTCGTCGATCTTTACGCAACTCACTTGAGTGAACAGAATCCGCCTCCGTCTCACATTAAGGAGGAGAGGCAGAGGTTTGCATATCTGCACCTCGTTCTGATAAGTTTAATAAGTGATTCGGAAGCGACTGTGATTAAGCAGACTAATTGCCTTTCAGACCGATGTGAAAGATGTGACTCACGCTGCACCTTTTTTGGTTTCCAGCATTTCGCTGTTTAACTGTTTAACTGTTCTGCTTTCCTCAAAATTCAACCAACACCAGGATGTTTGTCTAACTCACTTCCTGTTCTCTCGAAGAGGGAGATTTGATCAAAGCCACGATTTGACGACAGTGATAGAATTTCAAGTGAACAACTGTGTGCTTAAACATTCCTTTGTCACTCAAATCAAATCAGTTTTTATTGGTTTTGGGCCAAATGACATCAGTGCGAAAAGATCTTAGCACCTTCATCATCATGATCATCAAAGTTTTATCTGTATTTTCTGCCACGACTAAAACTTTGATGATCTTGATGATGAAGACGAGTTTGACGCCGCTGCTGAAGTGGCTGGGATTGTGCTGCTTTGGTGTCTTCTTGATTTTTTCTCTCCACTGAACTTTCCACTGAGTACAGCGGTCTGTGAACAGCCGGCTTCGCCAGCAAAGACCTTCTGATTTTACGGGCCGCAGCAAAACATTTCGGTTTCTGTTGTTTAGTCGAAAGTTCTGAGAAAGTTAATTTTGAATAAATTAGATGAAATGACGAAGAAGCGATTTAAATATTTGTCTTTTTGTGTGTGATGACTGTGTAAAGCAGTTTCGATTACTGAATTGAATAGCTGGCATAAACTGACATATTAATATGAGTGTGTTACAATATTTTAACTTACTGAAAAGTCAAATTTTTTGTTTCTTTTTCCTGCCAATAAAAATGGATGATTTTTATTTTTCTAAAATGACTTTTGTCAAAAATAAGGAAAAGAAAAAGGCCGTTATTTTCAGAAGGTGACAGTATTGTAAATAATAAGTTGTTTAATATTCCAACATGTTGCAGACCTAACAGTGCTGTAGCTGTGAGCTGCGTGTGGCCCTTTCAAGCATTTGAGTTTGTCTTGGCCAACACACCGTCGCGTCTGATGCCAGAAGAAAGGAAACTCCTCTCTCTTCTCTCCCAGCGCTTGCTGACCAAAATCAGTGTCTGTGTTGTTCATAATTGACCCAGAAGACCACACAGCTATCAGGCCACCGCTGTGATAACGCCGGACCACCAGAGGAGTCAGGGGGGAGACAGGAGTACGGCTAGTGAAAGGAAATGAAAGCCAGCCATGCAGAAGGTGGAACAGCAGAGAGCGAACATCAAGTCTAGATAGAGTCAAAGGGAAAAACCCACAGTGAATGAAGTGGTTTACCGAGCTTGTGCAATACAGTCGTCTGAGGAGGGATGTGAATTATGTAGCTGCCCTGAGTAAGAGAAAGTTACTGTGCTGTGTGATTTATAGTTTTGTCTATTTTTTTATTTTTGCAGTCACTAGCCACGTTTCCTTTACAAATGTGCCTAAAACTTTGTCCATATTCACACACAAAAAAAAATACAGTTTCGAAACTGCGGCGTGTCCGTTAGAATAAGAAACACAATTAAAGTCACACATGAATACGTTTTGTTCACACAATAAATCATTCATTTAAAAAAACGCGCCATGCCATCATCCTCCTACAACTTGTTGTCGTCTTCTTCTTTGTGGTTTGCGCCGGTGGTAGTGTCCGTTTGTTGATGATGTTTGTCGTGATGCAAAAAAAGTTTTCTCTATTGTGGTTTTGCGAAATACATCAATTTCAATACGGGGGGAAAACATCTCATCCTTGTGCAAAAGCTTTATATCACAAAATGAGTTTTTTTATTTTTAACATGAAGTCAACATAAACACTTCTATGCTTTATTGCAAAACAATGATCATACAAACACTCTT
>CAEGAG010101352.1:0-35308 GCA_903067065.1 Brachyrhaphis terrabensis
AATATATATGTCAGAATCTGATTGCTTTTCTCTTCATCTTCGCCAACAAAAAACTAAATATTTTTGCCTTTTAATTGTTCTTATCCATACAAAAGAATGAAATGTTCAGTATGACATTTAATCTGAAAGTCATGTTTATGTCTTACTAACCCTGAATCTGACATGTAAATTTATGCACGTACAAGTCGCCAGTTTCAGGGTAAAGTCTATACAATTAAATCTAAAATTATTCACAGATTTAGATTTAAAATTATTCTCATTCTATCGAGAAGTTTTGCTTCTCATATAAAATGAGAAAAACATATTTCAAGAAATAATGATAAAAGGGGAATCAATTACAGGGAAAAAAAATGCTAGATTTTAATTCATAGCAAAAATAAACATTGGCATGTGCAGATTTTTTAAATACCATTGGACAGCAGCCCATCCTGTTTTACAACTGCTGCTAAAACTAATAAACATACCTTCATATTCACATCAACAGATGTAATACGGGTGTATTTAGGGATAATATTTCACCTTGAAAAGCATTTGATCTTCAGGTGGCCTCTTTAAAATGCCTTCAACAATGCGCTTGAGTTCATAGACTGTGGTCGACTCTTTGGCATCTGTGAAGATGGTTGTCTTGTTGCGTCGGATCATTAAAAACACATCCTAAAAACGGAGCAAAGTAAAGCAGAAGTTAGACAAAAAAAGATTTTATGTAAAAATAAAAATAATTTTGAACACTTCATAACATGAAACACTGGTAAGATTGGTAATTTATTCAGTAAAATTAATCGGAAATAATTATTTATATTTCTTACTGTGACTCAAAGCTTTATATCAATTCGTGAAACATTACGTCAAAGTGTCAAAACACCAAAATAAGAGTTTTGAACTCCTAATAGTGAATGAGCAGCGGACAAAACCTGAACCAGATAACTTTATATTTATGACAAATTCATTAAAAGTCAACCTGTACTCTACAAAACAAGTTTTAGAAATATTTTTCAGTGCTCTTTTGTGGATGTAGAACAGTTTAGGTTACCAGCCAAGTCACACCTGGAACATATTGTTCTACACAGATTGCAGATGCAGTGGTACATGTTCTATTAAAAATATGAATTTAAATCTTTATTTTTTTGTGGGTAATTTTTTAAACATGTTTCAAACTGTGTTTCAGAGAATCTAGAATGGATTCTGAATATTTCAGTCCAGGTTAGGCTTGTCCAAATTCAACTCAATTCATTTAAAAATACTTTATTAATCCTTCAGTGACATTAAATGTTACAGTTTTTGATGTGTGCTCTATCTAACCCGGCTTAACTGCCAAAAAAGTTTTAAAATTAACACTTTTTTCAATTACGTTAGTTATGTTAGATCCATTTAAAAAAGCTCAACTATTTTCATTTAATCTCGATTTATTGTCATGCCTATATCTATGTCTTATTCTTACAAAAGTTAAACAGTTCACAGAAATAAAAACTGTACTTTTAGGGCTACTTGCTCAATGTGAAATGATTCCGTTCAGGTTTTACCAATTTAAGTGACGTAAAATTTGAACTGGCGTCGTTCAAAGATCGTCTATCGATCATTAGAGCAGTGAAATCCACCTTTTAATCAAGGAGGTAACAGTGCTTCTGTTGGGTTTATCACGATCAAACTGTTTAGCTACGATAGTGTTACCCTATGCCAGTCGTTTAACCAAATATTAAGTTTTACTTCACCTATTCTCCTAAACTACCAGGTTATAAACACACATAATGTTTGAGCTCTTCTAGCCTTAAATAATCTCTTGGAAGAAGATTCTCAGCACCACTTCAACATAAATAGCCGTTAAAGTTAGCCGAGCTACTTAGCTTCCTCGTCCTAATTCGGCAAATAGATTAAAAATACGTTTCTTGTTTAACTAGACATTATAAGTACATCATAGTTAGGAGATCTGTTCCCTGTCAGAACAAACTGTCGCTGACTTTACTTTAAACCAGACAACTATAATCAGCTCCGTACAGCTGGTGTGTTGACGTTATTTAGCGGAAGCTAGCCACTGTTAGCACGGGTTAGCTGAACAAAGACATCGGCTTTTAGATGGAGGTACGATGTTAAACGTGTCTTAACCGCAGATAAACAAACCGTTAACCGCTCAGAGAAGGGTTTGATGACTAAAACAAGTACGGTTTAGCGAATATATAGGGCGTTACACAGTGTGAACTGAGTCTGTTTTCCACACTCACCATTTCTTGCGGTTGGCTGCACACTAAAAAAAAAAAATCCACTCTGCACAACGACAGACGTGATGTCACAGTGAGGTGTAATACGGGACGTCTACCAGAAGATGGCGGTGTTGTAGATGGTAAAAATGTACACTGCCTGCTGACGTCATTGCTCCTGATCAATTCAGGATTATCAAAATTCTGAGGTTTTTTTCTTGTTGAGAAAGTCGACTTTTTTTTAGACTTCCCCCCTACTTTTTTTATTTGTTTTTTTAAAGCAAAATAAAAAATAAATAAATAAAAAGAATCTGAAAAAAAAAATAAAGTCTGAATATTTTACAGAAATAATTTTTTTTTAGTAAGTCTGTTTTTGTTTGCTTCTTAATTTTTTCAGAATTAATTTTTTTCTATTTTTTCAGATAAGCTTTTTTCAAGAAAGAATTCAGTAATGTTTTGAGGAAATTTGTTTATTAAAATATATGTTTTCAGAAATAAAATCTGGGGGGAAAAAATCCCAAATTTTGCTTTTTCTAAAAAAAAAAAAAAAAAGACAAAAAAGGTCAGATTTCTGAGAAAAAAAAGTCAGAAATAATATATTTTTCATTGGCCCTAAACCTTTTCAATAGATGATTGTTATTTTCCACTAATCTAAATTCAGTTGAAAATCATGATTCAAATTAAAATGTAATTTATAATCTGAAAACCTTAAGATATTTTCATGGGATTTTAAGTTACAGAAAGGTGCAGCACAATATTAGAAAATTATGACAATGCAATTAGCATTGGTGAATCTTCCAATGGCAATATTCACTGAGATTAACTTTAATCTTTCTCTGATTTCTATTTTTTTCCCCCTTATCAGTACATCCCACCAATCAGTGATATAATAGACGTTGGCTAATAAGGTCAGGCTAAAAAGTGAAATTTTAGTTTCATCCAACCAGAGAACGTTCTTCCACATGTTAACTCTGTTTTATTTGGAATAAAATCTGGAAACTGTGTTACTTTTTAACCACTTCACAATTATACACAAAAGGCTGTGATATTTAAAATGGAACCATGACACATTGCAACATGCCATCAGCAACTGAAATGAAAATCACCAGAAACACAAAATACAAGGAATCAAAATGTTTATTTCTAATGTCCAAAATAAATAAATAGGATCAAAAATATCAAAACACGAAGAAAATCCCTGGTAGATCCTCAACTGCAGTTTCTGTCCAGCAAATAAAGACTAATCTTGATCAGTCCATCAGGAATGTGACATTTTCACACAGAAAACCTCACTCCTGTTCGCTGGTTTGGGAATGAGACCATGACTCAAATTACCTGAAAAGAAAAGTTAGAAAAAGGTTACAGTTAGATATCCCTAAAGGCGATATACCGGCTAGGATGGTTTATAGGCTACACAAAACATGCTCATTACATTTTTTGCACTGAACAATTCTTAAATAAGATTTTAGTTCAGTTCAGAGTGAGCTGTTTTAGTCTGAGCTGGAATTCTGCTGCGGTTGCTAGGTAACGGGCTGGTTTAGCTGGGGTTGCTAAGCCAGCTGCCCGTTGGCAGTTGCATTCCGGACGTTTCTAAAATGGCTCATTTTTCAAACAACAAAACACATTAACATATTGACTAAACATGGCGGGGTGGTTTTTTTAGCGCTGTGGCTGTTTTTAGAAGCAGCAGAAACCCAAATGGAAGAATAAAAACAGCTTTAAAATCACTCAGTGAATATTTTTGATTTGGATTGAAATTCCTTAACTTTATTTTACATAAATGAAGACGTGCATTCAATGAAAAAACCGAAACAGAAATACAAAAACTTACCAAATTAACTTCTATGTAACCACAAAGGCGCTGTCTTGGATCTTGGCGTTAACATACTAAGTAAATAACAAAGAATCAAAAAGGAAATTTGATATTATCAAACATATAATGAAATAATACAAATGTAGTTAAGCTGAAATGTTCATATCTTACATCCAGTCCTCTGGGGGATTTAATTGCCTCACGTCCGTTGCAGCACAACAAAGAAAAAGGTCTCTCCTTAGTTACTGATTGCTGTTTGAAGCACAAACCGAAAACTTTGGCAGGTAAGTAAACATCCCAATCAGCTGCATGCTCCTCTGTTAGATCACTGACCATCCTGTTAGAGGAGCAGAAATTGATTGACTTGATTTTATTAACAGTAATCTATGTAAGTTTCAAAGTATGTTGTACCTGTCAATCAGCTGCGGTGTGAGTAAATCCACACAGCCTGTCTGCTGATGATAAACTACGAGAGCAGTTGTGTCCTTCAGGTGATCTTTCAGCTCACTATTAATCTAGAAAAGTAAAAAAAAAAAAAGACACAATGTGAGAAAACAGTTTATAAGCCAATATTATAACAGATTGTAAGGAAAACTAGTATCACAATTAAATTATGCCATCCAGTGGCGACCACAAGAGGTGGCAGAGGGGTGCCATGGCCCCTCTTGGGAAACATTGGCCATCCCACTCCAAACAATCATATTCATGTCAGAGAAATGTATAGTTATCTTGTTCAATCAAGACATAAATGTATAACCCAATAAGTAAATAGTAAATTATTAAATTAAAAATAGAATACTTTTTTTTTTTAGCTGTGCCCCTTTAAAATCTTTAATGGCTTGGTCTATGAAAATTTGCTTGGGGAACCACTGACAACATCTAAAAATTAATATAAATTGGCACTGAAACAATGAGTAAGCAGAGTTGAATAGAAATAGTTATTTTTACTCAATTAAATATACTTGAGTAATTTTTTTAGAAGAAAAAAAAACTTTTCGGAGTACTTTTTACTATGCCTGAGTAATTTTATTATGAAGTATTTCTAATCTTACTTGAGGAAAATTTCTGGATTTTCTACTCACTGAATGAAAAACAAACATGTTATAACCGAAAAGCCACCACACACAGACACACCTGCAGCTTCTGTTTCATAAGTTTTTTTTAATTGAAAAACTGATTTGGAAAAAAAACTACATTTTTTGTTACTTATATGAATTATTGTTATTTTGGTCCTTAAAATACCAAAATTTACATTTAACTTTATATTTTGGTCCATCTGATTTACTCTGTAAGTAAAGGCTTTATTTTATCTTTCTGAGCTGCACTTTTACAAACCGTTCTTAATTGACTTTTATCAGCTTTCTACTTCATGCTGCAGTCACACCAGTTTAATAAAACACACACTCACTCTGTGGACTACGTCATGAGGCAGCCTGGAGAGGATTCTCAGCGGATACCCGAAGTGTGCGATGATGTCGGCGATGTTCTTCGCCACGGCGGACGGGAGGCAGGACTGCATGGGGACGGCCTCCACCCACCTGGAGTAGAAGTCTGTCAGCGTTAAAACGTACCTGTGTCCATTCAGCGTCTGCGGCAGCGGCCCCCTGACGTCCAGTCCCAGCCACTGCCACGCCCCTTTCACCTGGAACCATAACATCCAGTAGTGTCGAAAATAACAACTGTTTGTTTGAATTTCTGGCCAACTTTTAAGTAGTTATGAAACTGAGAATACCTCTATAACATTGTCAGTGTCTTGATACTCTCCCTGTAGAAATTATTTCAATAGAATAATTACAATTATACGCTATTTGTACAACACAAAATCTTAATTTAAAATATTTGCTGCTGCTTACACTGAAATCATCATCTGGAGCCCATTGGATATTCTGTTGATTAGTGAAAAAGAAGAAATTGGACATGAAAAAATGTATTAGATGATCATACAGGGCTTAAACCCACCATCATATCACAACATTATCAAAGGTGACTTATAATGCTTTCTTGAGCAGGTTAGTGTAAACTCATCGTTTACAGATGCATCTTTGAAAAGCAGAAATTAAAACTAGTACGCATCTAACAAGAATGCAGCAAAAGGTGTCTGCATGATAAATCATTCACAAAGCACTTGTCTTTTCCAGTAGCCATTGTACAGCGCATACTGCGGTAAAACCAGCTGACCAAATGTACTGGAGCTCAGCTTGGGTTGCTAGGTGACTGGAGGAATTCAGTAGGGTTGCTAAGTAACAGCAACCCTACTGTCACATTCAATGCCTGTTGAATGTGACTCAATATTCGGAAGGTTTTTGAAAGGACAAATTTTAGAGACACCAAAAATATTAACTTTTTGCCCAAAAAAATAAAGAAATGCTGGATGCTTTATTAAAAAGTTTAGGCTGCTTTTAGAAGCAGTTGAGCCCCAAATAGAAATATAGAATGTGTAAAATATGAATTTTGCATCATAGTTTCCCTTTAAAGAAGGTAAAAATACACCTGTTCGATAATCAGGATGTAAAACTGCTAACCCACCTACCTGTGGCACGCAGTAATCTCCATGAAAGAAATGTGGAAATGAGTCGATCTTCCTCAGTCGCTCATCAACTATGATCCTCCATTTTTCAGTGTTTTTATGATCTTTATCTCTGATCATAAATACAAAAAAGTTTAACACATTAAACAGGTAAACATCCAAATATGTGAATTACTTTGAATTTACGATACGACTTCAGTCAGCTGACAAAATTTTCGGACATAACTTCAATCTATTGGTTTGAAAACTTCTTTAAATTTGAAAATATATAAGAAAACTGAACTGAACAGTTTTTAAAAAAATCAGAATTATAAAAAGAAAAGTCACATCAGTCTTCAACAAACTGAGCTTCTTCTCCTTTTTCAGTTGATTCACCTGGAAAGTTGATGCATTATTGGTTAATGTTTTGGGTTTTTAATAGGGTTACCTACCCTGTTTGCTGTTCGTCTCTCTGGTTGAGTTCTTTGTTTTTAACAATGCTGTTTGTGGCGACAGAAGGAGATGTTGCAGATGAAGCCGACTCTTTCTCCGAAGACTTAACACTTATATTAGGCTGAAGTCATATCGAAAAGAAGCAAATGAGCGCCTGGTGTTATTATATATTTACAGACCAATCACATTTTAGATAAAAACATTTAATGAACTTATTAGGGTTTTACCTTATGCTTCCTACGTCCTCTGCCAGGAGAAACCTGCGTAAAAAGTTGATGTAATAAGATTCTTTCAAAAAGCCAGAATGTAAAATATATTTCAATGAGTCTATTCAAATTAGGAGATCTGAACACAAACCTTGTTTTTCTGAGTTTTGTCATGAGGTGAAAATATGGTGGGAACCGCGTCGTCTCGAAGAGTCACACACTTCCCCGTTCTGTCGATGTGCCGCTCCTCGAAATGATTGATGCAAAGCGCGGAGAAGCGAGTTGGAGCCCAGTCCTTCAACTTCATGTTGGAGAGCCATTTCTTAAGCTTTCTGGGATTGTACAGCGGAAACCTGCATGTCGACCATTAGATCAGAAAATAACTCATAGTTAAGGGAAACTTGAGTATTAATAAGCTTTGAAATGGGTCTCTAGTCCAGCTTTTCCCAAATGTTTCAACAGTGTTACAAAATATATAAAATCTAACTTTTAGAATGTTTTCTTCGGATTTTAATTCACTATTCAATAATTATTACATTCATTTAGCCTAAGTGCTAACCTCATATCTCCTGATTTTAGTTGGCAAGGAAGTCTATGGTTGAAAATTTTATCATCAAGTAACATATTATGACTATAAATCTCATAGTGTTTTCCACAGCAGAACTGTTCCTTTGGTCTTTTTCTGGACAGAAACGTTTCTATTTTGTGCTAGCTAAATTAACTTGAGGAGCAAAGCATCCAATCAGAAAGATTACCATGGCAAATAAAATTTCAATAATTTATTTTAAATAATCTTTAATAATAATGAGTTGCATTTTATAAAAAAGAAAATGCTATCTTAAATTCTTCAAACTTGGACTAGATTATTCTACACAAACAGCAGAATAGATAAAGTCAACTGATTATAGTTTACATAAACAGCACCAATTCACAACAATAAACAAGGAATTTTAATTCTGTCAACATAAATTCCAATTTATCCTAGTTATCAGACAATTTATCAAGTTCAGTTCATTATTCAGATTGGTTTAAAATGTTTTCTATCTAAAGATGCCAAGCAGAATGCAGCAATTCCACATAATGAGCATGTATGAGGGGATAGTAAGAAAAAAAAATCCCTTTAACAACAACCAGAACCTGCCATGACAAACTGTGGAGTTTGAGAAGAATTATTCAAATCTAGTTTGTGATTTATGAAACCTTTATTTTATTTGTTAACTAAAGATCCATATTACTGTCATTTGTTTTTATAAAAATATACTTCTTTTTTTGCATCTGAATCACATTAGAACTAGTCCAGTTCAAAAACTACAATATTTAGACTCTTCTAACCTGGAATAGATTGCTCCAAACAAATAGCAAAATACTTCAAACCAAATTTGAGATTTGTAAAACCTTTGTTTAATTTGTGAAAGTTCAGGAAGGGGCAGTTTCAGTGTTAAATTAGTTTTATCTTTGCACATTTCATGCCTGTTAGTCTGGACTCGAACTAAAAAAGGATTTTCTTTAGACATTAGCCGCTTTCTTTTTACTCAAAACTCAACATCACTCCACTTAAAACCCTAAAAATAAATATATATTTTTTTACCTTTTATTTTGGGATAACTATCAACTCAGATGTTGTCTCGATTTTGCACATTAATATAACGTGGAAAACAACTTCTAGAACAATTTATTTAATGCTACGTATTATTAACTAGCATTGCATCTCTAAGCTAGCTACCTGCTATTTATTTACGTATTCGTAAAAAAACTCACTTAAAGAACTTAACATCCGGGTCTGTCGAGGTCTCGCAGTTGTAAGCACATTTATACCTTACCATTTTTACAGCATAAAGTTAATGTTCGAACAAAACGTAATGTTTTACAGAAAAGGATAAACGTTAGCAATAAAGAATACGCGACATCCGGTTCGGATTTTCAAAATAATAGCTCTATATTAACCGTCATCGGAAATTTTTTTTTTTTTTAAATAAAGTGAAATACTTTAATGTTTTTCGGAAAATTCTAATACTAATTTCAGGTGGAATTTAAAGTTTAAATTAATTAATACCCCAAATTAAAAAGTTCCTTAAATTCAACTGGTTATTTTTTTAAGCCTAACGGATGTTGGTAGGTAAACCTAAACCTTTACAACCGGATGTTATTGGGGGGTTTTTTCTATTTTTTGTAACACTGCCATCTAGTGGCTAAAATATGTTATTCTTTTCGACTAGACGGCTAATGTGTAATTATAAGCACCCATGTGAATTAATTGAATACCAATATAAACTCTTTTGAAGATTTATTTAGAGCATTTTTATGTTTAAAGTGAAATTTGCAACTGTAACAACAACAAAAAAACAAGTTGCACTTTAATAAAAACTTATAGCAATCAAACTTTTAGGATATTTTCTGGGAGTTTTGAATTGATTATTTTCTGGGCATAAACCCATTTTTTATAAGCTTAGCTTGTAATTTTGAAATACAAGCTAAAATCAATTATTCTTACAATTGATTGCTCATATAACTTTCAGGAAAACTAAAAGATGTAGCTGAAAATGTGAAAATGTCAGAGTCTGTTAGGACAGCAGGAAACCCAACATGATTTCAAACTTGTGCATCCAATTCATTTGTAAAAATGAGCAATAAAATTATTCGAACGAGACATTAAAAAACACAAATAGGGGCGTGGTGTGGTGGTGTAGGGGTTAGCGCGACCCACATTTGGAGGTCTTGAGTCCTCGACGCAGCCGTCGCGGGTTTGATTCCCGGACCTGACGATATTTGCCGCATGTCTTCCCCCCTCTCCTGACCCCTTTCCTGTCAGCCTACTTTCATATAAGGGACATAAGAGCCCACAAAAGACTGCCCGGAGGGGTCAAAAAAAGAAAATAATAAAAAATTTTCATGCCTATGATTAAGGAGTAGAATAGAATAGAATACATGGAGAACGAAACGTTTAATCATTCTTTTTATTAACAAATTATACAAAAATATTTACATTCTTCCACAATGGTTCAGAGCTGTAACATTTTAATTTTAAATGAATTAGAAAACATTTAGAAATTCAGACGTTTAATAAACCAAAAAAGCAGCTCAACTGTTTTTTATTTTCCACTCCACTCGCCACTCATCCCAGTCCAGCAAAGTCCTTTCTGTGTCCCATCCTGCAGCTTTAACACCTAAATATTACAGATTTATAAACCAATCATGTTCACAGAGACACAAACTACAAACTCAAACTTGTGTAAGCTCACCTTTGAGGAACGGAGAGAAATGTGCCTCCATCTGCTTCTGACTCTCGTGCACAATTTCCCACAAATCTTAAATTAAGAATAAAATACAATGTGTATTTAATGAAGCATTGAAACAAATTCTTGTGCAAATGCAGAGCAGAAAAGCTCACTCACTTTGCTGCGTTGGTTTCAAAGCGGTTGGGCAACTCAGCATGTTGCTGACACAGGCAGCCTGGCACATTGCTCTGATTTCATCACGAACTGATGCGTCTGTTCCCAAACAAACACAAATGCAGCCTGCAACAAGCAGAACAAAGTTGAAAAACATTTAAAATTTAGTAAACTGAAGAGTCATTCAGTAGAAAAGGGTAGAATACCGTTTCTGATTCCCAACAGGAACGGCATGTTGTTTTCCTTTAAAGCCAAATTCAGTTCCTCTGAGCTATAAAACACACAAAGTGAGTCAAAACAGAGTTAAAGTTTTAATCTGTGTTAGCAAAAATTATTTCTGGAATTACCTCTGAGCAACATCCTGTAACCTAACGCCAAGTTTAATTGGTGTGGTTTTTCCAAACTCTGAGAAATATGAAAAAAATATTATTAACAGGAACCACCTAAAAAAAAAAAAAAAAAAATAGAAAGTTTTAACATACGTAGGAAAACGGGTTCTCTCTGATTGGCCTCAGATGGACTCAGGATTCGTCCGTCCTTCAGGTACTGCTGCGTCACGATGGAAAGCCGCGCTTCGTTGAAGGTTTCCATGACAACCGAACGCACAGCTTTGTAGTTAGCAAAGAGGTGAAGGACAGTAAAGAGAAAGAAGAGGGTGAGGGTCAGGCTGAAACACACAAAGAATGAAGAATTACTAAACTTTTAAAAAGACAAAACGTGTAAAAGTTGGAAATAACGTAAAAACTTACACTGGATTATCAGTGACAAGAGGAATCAATAACAGACTGACCAGCAAACCAGCAAGATTGACCAAAGTTTCCTGCAGAGAACATGAGAGAAAACAAACTTTATTTATTATATTACTCTATTTATGTAGATATTATTGAAAACTTCAATTATTTTAGTAGCTCTATCACTAAAAATACAACATTTAAGTTTATAATATAACATCAGACCAATAAAAAGAGATTTAATACAGAAGGGCAGGTTTAACAAAAAGCCCATAATGACAGTAAATATACAAACAAATAAATAAGTGCTTAACACAAAGTCTGACAGAAAATTTAAGAAATAAAATAAAAAATAAAATGAAAAAATAAAAAAGAGATGTGGATATAACCGTATACACTGCGGGTCTTACAAATGATTTTTCATTAAGCCCACAGTGACAATAATAAATTAAATAAAATACAAAACACTTGTGCTAAGCAAAATGTATAACTACATTTTAAAAAAATATAATAAAAAACTTAATTTAATTTAAAAATTTAGCCTTATTGAAAATATTGCTGGTAGTAAAGACACTTTTAAGCCCACAGTGACAAAAAACATTATTTAATTTTTTAAATTGTATATGAAAAGTATAACAAAAAAAATAGGAAGCATGATAATAAATTAATCCAAAAAATTGCTGCCTTTTCAACAATTCTGTTTTTTTTTTTTAGCTTACCCAAAGTAAATAAGACTTTCCAACAGTGAGAGTTGGTTTACTGCATGTTTGATATCACCATATCAGAACATGATTTACATTTTAATTCACATTTTGTCAAAGGGGAAATTACCTGACTGCCATCTTTGGCAGAGATATCCGCCATGTTGTCCCTGCGCGCCTGATGAACAGTGAGTGCAGCTCTGGTCGCTCCTCCGGCGACGCCAACAATAGACTGAAGAAAACAAAAACAGGTAAACACAAAACAGATTTTATACTTTAATCAGTAAATTCTGCAGGTTTATCCATAACAAATGATCACGTCAGAAATTCCAGGATTCAAACCTTTCACAAGTCTTATAAAGTACTGGATCACATATTTGATTTAGCTTTTTTCATTAAGATTCTGTTAGAATCCTGGAGCTAAACTCAAACTGTAAGGATTTCACAGCATATCTGGACTGGAAATGACAAAAATTCTGAGAGTTAAATGAAAAACTTTCTCAAATATTGATCTCACAGAACAGCAAACTAAACAGACGCTTCTCTGGTGTAAATACTTTATTTTTACCTTCAATATTCCTGCAGTGCAAACTATCAAAGTGAAGCAGGCCGGAAAGTGAGGAGCCAAGATTTCCATGAACATTGCAATGTCGTTGAGAACATCAGCAAAAAGCCTGAAAGGGAATTACAACATTAAATAATTATGACACTGACAGCTGGAATTATAGGAGAGCAGAAGTATATTAAATTTGATTTATACCTCCACTTTTTAGCCTCTGAGTCCAGCTTACTCCTGAAGTGTAGAAAAAATAATTTAAAGCATTAAAAACATTCGCTAAATCTGCAAAGCAAATCGTAACTTACCCTTTCCTCCAGGCAAAGAGGATTCTTCCCAACATGCCAGTACCATCTGCAAATAACACACACTTTTAAATAATAAGATAACATGATTATTAGTGTATTTTTATAAGTGTTTATCTTAAAGTTGCACCTCTTAATAACCAGGTAACTGTGGCTGCAGCTACAGTCGCCTCCTGGTTTCCAACACCAACACCTTTGAGGGAAGCCTGCGTGGCCAGAGTCCCCGACAGAGAACTGGAGAAAGCCTGGGAATTAAAAAAACTTCAGTCTGGCAGCTCAGGATACCTCAGATACAGCAGTGTAGATAGAAAAAAAGAGGAGTACATTTCTGCCGAAAAACTTTAGAAATGTTTAGATTAATCTTGGAAATTTTCACAAAAAAACTGGAAAATTTCTGAGTTTGAAAAGTTGAAAATTTGATAGAAAAAAACTCACATTTTGAGATTAATCTCAGAAAAGATAAAGAACTTTTTAATTTCTAATTTTAAGAAATGCTTGAAAAAACTCGAAATTTTCTGACAATACGAAAATTCCTGAATTTTCTTTCTCATACATTTTTGACTTTTGAAGTTAGAAAATTTCTGATGTTATTTTCAAATTTTCTGAGTATTTTGGCAGAAATTTACAACATTTTACTAACTATAACGACCCAAAAGTAGTCATAGGATACTCTGTATTGGTTTAAATAGTTACTGCACCTGAAGAGTATCCCAGAACTGGTACTGAAGATAATCACTGCTGACACTTTCTGGGTATCCTTGAGGCAGAAAGACGCTCTGAAACCAACAGTTAAAGCGTCAAAATCTCACTTTCTATTAACTAAGCGAACTACAAAATATAAAAGACGCTTACTTTAAAGAATCCAACAACTGAGTTGCCTCTTGACCCAGCTTCACTCCCATCCCTCGTCCTCTTCATCACTCCATCACGTACTGAATATTTCCAAACCTCCCCGCTGCCGTATCTCTCAGTAGCTAACATCAAACTTCCGTTTTTGTCCATTGTTGGTGTATTGGAGACACCAGTTTGAAGTATAAATATACTAAAATATGTTAATGACCAGAATATGTAACATTTAATGTGACTTTAGATGAACGGGGACTGTTTTGGTTCACTGTCGACGTGTCTTTCAGTTTCTTCACGGTACTTCCGTGTTTACATCCGGGCTCGTTATTACTCAACTTCTCATTGGTGGATCCGGACGGAAAGGCGGGGCTTAAGAAGCACAAACTCAAGTTTTCCTTTAGGCTCAAGGGATCAATTTTAAGACTACAACCATCCAAGATGATACATTTCATGCTTTTATCGACAACTATATTTATTGTGGTGTAATAATATTGTTTTATTAGCCAAATATTACACACACAAATGTCGCTTATACAAATTTTATACACTGGAAAGTCCGTTGTGAAGAATAAAAATGTGTTTAAAAGAAAATTTTGAGTTTGAACAAATCTGTGATTTATTGATGTTGAAATAAAAAATGTAAAAACTTGTAATGTTATTTTGCTAGTCACGTTGATGGATGTTTTTAAATTTATTTTTCTTATTAATTGTAAAAGTAAAAACAAATTAATGTAATACACAATAAGCATTTTTTTAAAGAAAACAAAAACTAAAAAAAATGTATTTAGGAATTTTCAGAGTTGAAATGGTGGCATTGAATTGAAGTGTATAAATATCATCCACCTAACCATAAAACCAGTTTGTACTTCCACATAAAACAAGTTATTTAAACGTCTTTGTGTAAAAAAAAAAAAGTTAATGTCATCATTAATATTCAGTCACATTGACAAGCTGTTTAGAATAGAGGTGATGCTTTATGTCTATGTTTTATGACATCATTTTGGTTTTGCGTATTTTTTGTATTATTATGGATTATAAGATTAAGGTCAGAATTTTGAGATTAAAGTCAAAATTTTGAAAGAAAAAAAAAGAATTGTAAGGAAACACAAGTCAGAATTGTGAGATTAAGGGATTCAAGTAAAAAATCAGAAAAAAAAGTAAAAATTCCGAAAAAAAATTATTCTGAGGAAAAATAGTCAGAATTTTGGGATTAAAATGAAAATCAGAATTTTGAGATCAACAGCAAAATTCTGAAAAAGTCAGAATTTTGAATTTAATGTGAAAATTCTCAAAAGAACATCTGAATTTTGGAAAGAAAAAAAAAAACAACAACAAAAAAACTGAATCTGGAGATGGGCACCAGCAACCCTCCAGACCTGCTAGGACAAGAAAATGGATGGATGGAAAATCTGAATTCCGAGGTGAAACAAGTCAGAATTCTGAGATTAAAATCAGAATTCGAAGAAATACAGTCAGAGATTAAAGTCAGAATTTTGAGATTGAAATCAGAATTGGGGGAAGAAAAAAAAAAGTCTGTATTTTGAGGTCAACAGAGTTGTGAGGAAAAAAGTCCGGATTTTGATTTTCCAGTGGCCCTAAACTGAATCCGGTTCATCAGGTAAACAGTCCAAGGCTCTGTTGACCTGATGAACAGCTGTGTGTCGCCGCAGTGGGACACAAAATGTCCTTTCTATTTAACGGGGTGTGAATGTGTCTTATCTCTATAGGTTAGAGAGCAGACGGAAGAAGAGAAACCAGAAAAATCTACCAGCTCCAGAGTGGAAAAACTCGGCGTGAAGCGCATCAGAGTGGGAAATGTTTCATTTTAAACCTCACTGAGGTAAATCCGGGTAACTTTGTCTCACCTGAAGGCGCTGCAGGTACAGACACACCTCGGCCGCTGCCTCAGGAATGTGAACCGGGTAGAACCGGGCTGCTGTGTTGGTTCGCTTTTTTTTCTTTTTTGTCACAGCGACTGACACCATTTACAGGAAGTAAACTTTAAGGAAGACTCAAGGGAGGACGAAAACTGTGACAAGTGTACGAGGAGAGAAAATCTATCCATTAAAGAGGGCGTGGAGGTTTCACACAGTTTCAGTCCCGGTTCCGTTCAGACGGAACGAGTCACCGTCCGAGGAGGCGACTGGTTTCACTGGTGGAGATTTTTACCCACTGGAAGACGGACATCGGTTTTCACCGGCAGAAGGAATCGTTCGATCACCGATCCTGCTTTATTGATCTGATTATTGGACTTCAGAAGTGAATTCCTGTCAAAACTCACCAGGTTTGTGTTTTAATTGAATGTTTAAAAGGAGAATCAAATAATAATAAAAACTCATTATAGTATCTGGTTTCTGACACTTTAAAGGCTGATAAATACAGGAAATTGCAACTAGAACTCATTTTCTCCCATAATGTGGCGCCCCTTCTATTGTGACGCCCCTATATGTTGGATACCTGCTTTTTGTGTCACTGTAATGTAGTAATAAAAACACTGCTATATTTAAGACATACATCTGTTTTAATCGGCAGAGAGAATCACTCAATCACCGATCCTGCTTTATTGATCTGATTATTGAACTTCAGAAGGGAATTCCTGTCAAAAATCACCAGATTTGTGTTTTAACTGAAGCTTTAAATAGAAAATCATACAAAAAAACAACAGCCTGATTAGAGGAACGCTTAATCAGGCACGCAACAATGTACTTTCTGACACATTATAAGTGTTAAATATTGAAAATGAGAAATAATTCCTCCTCTATTGCTTTGGCTCCACATTAATGTGGCGCCCCCTTTATCACGGCGCCCCTTCACGTCTTTTTACACCACTGCAATGTGGTAATAAAAACATTGCTACATTTAAGGAAACAACTGATTCACATGACTGTTTAATATTACACAAGTTCAGAAACATTTCCTAAACCAGAAAACAAAAACAAAACTCTGGCGTTCCTTTGAGTCGTTGACCGATTGAAGCACAGGTTAAACACTAACTTGAATTTCATGTTTTCAGTTTTGCCATGACAATATACCAGCCCAGCAGGGTGCTGTGTCATTCAAGTCTGTCCGCTTTTTTTTGTTTGTTTTTTATTTTGTTGCCTTTTATGTGACAAACCGAAACCTTCCTGACTTCAAAAACTCCCCTGATCATTGAGCAACATGCTGAAAATGATCATGACTTGTTTGATTTGTTGCAGAAGACACTGAAATGCAACTTGAGCATATTGATCAGAGGGAATGATATGAAAAAATAGACTGTTTATGAGAATTACTATATGTCAATGTAAATGAAAAACTAAAACTTGTCTTGTTTTGCAGATATGTCACAGAACGACATAGAAAAAGGGTTAGAAATGCCACTGAATCACATACCTGGCTTAGCTGAAGATCAAAAGGAGGATGATCATAATATAAAACACCACAGGAAACAAAGGAAGGACAAAGATAAAATAAAAAACCACAGGAAACTGGCCATTTGCAGCATCATCTGTGGTTGCTCCTGTTTGGGATACAAAGCACTGGAAAACTCATTCCAGGTACTCCTAATTTCATTTGGGTTAATTTATACATTTTAAATCCAGTTTTTGTTGGTTTCGGTTTCTCTATGCAGGATTTTCACAGTTCTTGAAACAGCTGCTAACATAACTACTATGATAAATGTCCCAAAAGTTATTTTCAGACCATTTTCAACTGTATTACTACTAATATCAATGCAGTATGTAACTTTTATAAGAGATTTTTTTTTTTTTACATAACTGTGACAGTTTGGTATCAGAGAGATAATTGTGAGAAATAAATCGCGCTCCTCTGCCATTATATTACTGAAATTTGTACTTATTCCTTTCACAAAACAGTTGAAGCTCAGTAAATTAGATCTGTAAACTGTAACTAAATGCCATTCCCGCTCTAGGTTCTGTCTTTTCCATCAAAGTTTGTAGCATTTACTGTGAAATTGTGGGAAAAGAACTGAAGGTATAAATTATTTAGTTCATGTTTGTAGTGATTGGGGTTCAAATTTTACATGAAATTTAAATGTGAAAAAATAGCCCTTTTTCTCATTTTATTTATTTTGGATATTTAAGATGTCTTCCAGTTCCAGTGTTAAATATTAGAATTTACAGTTTATTGGTCTTTTGGAGAATGTACTTGGATTATTATACCATTATTACTTGAAAATAGTCTCAAAACAACAATATTATCACTTATCGCAATAAGTTCTGGGACAATTTATCGTCCAGCAAAACTTATCGTGACAGTTGTGAAAGTTAAAGTCAAGTCCAAGTTTGCTTACATAGCACATTCACAGTAAGCCCAGTGGACTAACGTGCTTCACAAAATCTCCAGCACCGTAGATAGATATAGGATAAAATAAAAAACAAAATTACATTTGATAAAAGCATATTAATGAAATTGACACTAAAATATTGACAAAATGACAGGATAGAAAAGCTACAGCAATTTCTCAAAAATTTGGATCAATTAAGAACTACAAATATTTAAAACGCCACACTTTCATGTCACTCTGCAGTTTAAAATTCTAATTAATTTTAGCTTTTTTGTTAATTTGCATCTTCTGTGAAGTTAAAAGCTATTATTAAATAACACCAGTATGATGTAAGTTAAAAACAAATTATGCTAATTATGGTAGGAATGATAATGTGCTGTTGGTAAGAGGGGGCCCCAAATTCAAATCTGCCTAGGGCCCCAAAAAGGCTTGGACCGGCCCTGTTGGGTAGCTTAAGCAGCTTTTGGTTACTAATTTTTAATTTTTTTTCCTCAGGCTGAACATGAAGAGGACAAAGACAAAAAACTGAAGTATTCACAAGAGGCAAAAAAGTACAGCATAATCTCCTTTTTCACGCTGATTGGGATCCTTATCCTCATTCCTGTGCTGCTGGTTTTCGTCTCATATCTTCTGACATTGAGAGACTAAACGACTTCAAAAACAACAAGATTCTGTGAACAACTTTGTATTTTATGGAGCAAAGTAACAAAACCAAAGCTGTGATCATTGATTATCATTAGAAGTTACAGCCACTACTTTTATCTCTCCAGTATTTAACGGAAGCAAAACAGACGGATTTCATGTTTTTATACCCTGTGATATTTATTTAACATATGGACGAATTCATTTTTAAAAAATTAAGATGTAAAATCCAGCATTGCCTTTAAATTTGACACAATTTGAAAAGTTTTCAACCTCTCTTGAAGATTTCCACACATTCAGAAAAACTGAATGCTTACATGCATTTTAATTTTAATTAGTGAAAATCCTAAAGAGAGGCAAAATAAACTTTCAAAAGCTCCTTTATATACAGTTCTGTAACAACTCATTCCTGAATATAGTTTATTATTAAAAGAAATGTATTGTTACTGTATATACTAAAATCACAAATACAAGAAAAGATAAAACATTTTGGGCTTTGAGAAATAAAAACAAATGGCATCATAGGGGTGATTATGGCAGTGCTTCAAAATGACATTATTGCGTTGTTACTTTACCTGTATTTTTTATTAAATGTATACACGTACTGTACTTTTATACAAACGATATATTTTATAATAAAACATGTTTTTAAACATGAAGTTGGCTGATTAATTCTAACAAAAGTTTTACAGTTAAGGCAACCTCATTTACAGCAACAAACAGCTACAGTTATAATGTATTTCTGTACACAAAAATACGTATAAACTTGGTCGTTGACACGCCCACGTTTCCATGCATTTCAGTGGAAAAAACAACAAGAAAAGGCCATAAGTGGAAAATTTCAAACCCAAATAATTGATCAGTTTCCGCCCTGAGCTGAGTAAAACGTAGTCCAAGATGCTGGAAACTTATTTGATTGTACATTTAAAAAAAAAAAAAAAACATATTTACAAACAGTTTATTGTAAATACAAATCTCTTGCTGGCATCTTTAAAAGTTATATATATAAAGCCTTTAATAGAAAAACAAATAGCTGCCATTATAACTCAATGATGCTGCAAGGAGATGAATACTTCACTTCAGAACAATAATACAAATCAGAGAACAGAACTATCAGAAAATGAGTGATTATACTTTACAAATATCAAGGAGAATTTGTTTAATTTATTTTAAGAGTTTTACCACTAAGAGCAGTTTGACTGTGGAATAAATAAAACAATCTGTACAAATGTGTATAAATAACTTCTCCAAGTCGACGTTTTTGTTCTATGATGCACAGTTCTTCAGCTTGCAGGCTACAGATGCTACAGATTTATTTAACTGGAGTTTTTCCACAACATTTAAACACGGACCGGCGTGACATTACGTCATGATCACACTTACAGGAACAGCATTGTCCGTCTCTCTTTCATCGCTCTGATCATGGATCAGCCACAAATTCAACTCGTCCAGCTTGGAGCACAGCAGGGAGTCCACATCCTGGACGCTGAGGGACGGCTCGTCTTTGGGGAAGCCGCCTCGTCTCGGCCTGGACGAGGACGGACCCGTCTTTCCAACACCAACCAGAGGTTTCTTTGGCTTTCTGGCCTCGCCCACTTCCAGGAACTCCAAAAACCGTTTGACACGCCTCGGGCCAAACCAGGACTCGGACCCATTCTTGCGGTTGAGTGGCACCTCAAAAATGGTTTCCAGGCGGCTGAAAGACAAACCAGTTGATGGGATTAGGACTGAAACTAACCATTACTTTAGTAATTGATTATTCTAGCAATTATTCTGACAATTAATCAATTTGCTTGACAATTAATTAGTCTAACTAATTTGATGATTAATCGATTACTCTGACAGTTAATTTCATTAAAAAATTGGCACATTTTGCAGATTTTCTATTTAACCACTTAAGCCTATTGTATACAATATTAAAAATACAATCAAAGAAGCAATTGAACAAATAAATTTCTTTTTTAAATAATAAAAACATTTTATTGCCTAAAATTCAATAACAGCATTCCTTGAGTGAACGTTTGATAAGTTTAGCAAAGGAAATTCTCATCTTATCATTACAGTGCAGTGCTGATCTGTTGATTTTTGATTAACTGATTAGAAATATCTAGAGCTGTCCAATAGGGTTTAAAAAATAAAAAAACAGAATTAGAAGCAGGCGAAGCTATTTGAGCAATTCTTTGTAAAATATATTTACAGATCAAAAAGGATTTATTTTCTACCCCAAATGCAAAATGAATAGATTTTTCATAGCTTTGGCTTAATTACTGCTCTCAGTATGTTGCTCCAACAGTAAATGGCCGTTTTTAAGAGTCTGTATTCTCCAGTTAATGATTAATCGATTACTAAATTAGCTGACGATTATTCCAGTTATCAACTATTCATGATTAATCGTTTCAGCCATGAATGGGATGTAGACAAATGCAGCTGATTTTAACGACATGATTTACTCTGGTGCCACCTACTGGTTAGACATTTTACTGCTTTTATTGGCATAAATCAGTTCAGCTGGTCCTGTACCTTTCCATTTCCTGTTGACTAGATAACGGGAGTCTGGAGCAAGAAGTAAGTTTTTGTAAAGAGGTGATTATTTTAATTATGTCCTGATACATAAAACTACTTTGTATGAATAAATATAAATTATGTTGTGAGGTTAATCCTCACCAAAAACCAGTTTGATAATAGCTTGTGGTCCAGAACTTAAACACTGCTTAATTGTATTGCACCACTATAAGTCAGTTTTTAATTTATTTATTGCAAAATAAAGCCTTTAAGAATATTTATATCCTGCACCAGTTAGCATATTGATAAGGTCATCGCTTCACCTTTGTACCTTCAGCTTCGCCTGCTTATTTCTATCAGCTTAAATGTCTTTGATCAAACAAAAACAGAAGCAGATTTTAGTCACATTTTAAAGTTTTAGATGTCAGAAAACAAAAAACGACCAGATTTATCTGTTCAAACAACTAAACATGATGGGAAAGTCCAGCCATCATGCTGCTCAGGAAGGAAACAGGTTCTGTGTTGCAGAGTTGATTTTAAAGAGATCAATATATACATTTGAAGTTTTAGGGCTGAAACAATTAATCATATTAATTGTTATTAATCGGTTATTCAAATAATTGTCAACTAATTTAATAATCAGTTAATTGTGAACTCAAAAAAGGCCAATTGCTGAAAAAAACAATACACTCAGAGCAGTAATTAAGTTTGATTGTAAGATTGTACAAAAATAAATACACGCCTTGCATTCAAGAAAAAAAACTTCTATGAAGAACCTTCTGCTGTCCATTTATTGATAAGATCCATAAATAATCAACAAATCAGCTCTATTGTTGATGAAGCAGAAAGGGCTTTTCAAATGTTAGAAATCTTTTATAGCTGCAGATGCATCCTTTACTACAAATGAAGCAAACGTTGTTTCATTTTACATAACAGAATATTATCTTAATTAAAAAAGGAATAAAATTTTTATTTGCATCTTTTGATGCATTTTTAATATTGTATAAAAAAAAAAAGCTTAAATGAAAAATTTGTTGAATATTCTAAAAAAGTATATATTTTTTATCCAATTAATCGTCAGAATCAATTGATTAATCAATTACTAAAATAATAGTTACCTGCTCATTTTAGTGGCATTTAGGAAATAGAAATAAGTTTGACAATTAAAACTGACATAAAAACAGGAGATGTTTAATCTTGTTTAACTTCAGGGAAAAGAAAAATGGTTTCAACTGTACATGATTCAGGTCAAACATGCAACACTAATTAAGGAAAACGACAATGAAAACCAATCCAGGTAAAAAATAATGACCCTGTAAATCCAACAACTGCATGAGTCACTCCTGGCAGCAATTACTGCCTTCATGAATTTGCAATAACTGGAGATGAATTACATCACCATGAAAGAATCAGTCACTACAGTTCCTCCTCGTGTTAAAAATAGGTTATTATGCGAGTAATTATACAGCAGAAACATGACTGCTTATGTGCTATTATGTCTGTGGTGAAGATTAGACTGGCACTTATCATCGCCAGCTGTTCTTTTTAAGCTGCTATCATCAGAGGGAGTTGCCTTCAGCACTTCTGCTTCTTGGTTACTTCATTTTATTTATTAAACACACACACACACACACACACACACACCCCCCCACACACACACACACACCCATGACAACAAGCTGCCAGCAGTCTGCTCAGAAAGGCAACATGCTCAAAGAGCAGATCAGGAGTTATTTAAACAGATGACTCTGGTGTGGTTCTGGCTCGTCACTGCACAAACACGCTGCAGAGAGCTATAAATACTGCGCTTTTTCCGCTCCGAAGACGACATGGACGGGTCTTTGAAGATGCACATTAAAAAGTGACCAATTATTCTTCCTTGAACAGGTCAGGATGGGTTTATGCAAAACATGTTCACTTCATTTTTGCACTAAATCATTCTTAGATCATTAAAATGGAGTCTGCTCAGTTCACAATGAGCTGTTGTAACATCTTATCCATCCATCCATTTTCTGTTCAGCCTTGTTCCTAATGGGGTCAACACAGAGACAGACAGGACAAACAACCATGCGCACACACACACACACCTAGGGAGAATTTAGAAAGACCAATTAACCTGACAGTTATGTTTTTGGACTGTGGGGGGAAGCCAGAGTACCCGGAGAGAACCCACGCATGCACAGGGAGAACATGAAGGAATCGAACCCAGGACCTTCTTGCTGCAAGGCAACAGTGCTACCAACTGCGCCACTGTGCAGCCCTGTAACATCTTATTTAAATCCAAACAAGCTGCTGCTGGCCACTCCCCTTAAATCAACGTTAACACTCGCAGGTAAAAATGGCTGCAAACAGATGCACAATTGTACAACTGTACATCTTTGAAAAGCAGAAGTGGAGCCTCCTGCATATCCAACAAGAATAAAACGCATAAAACGGTAAAATCAGCTGACCAAACATGCTGGAGCTCCCCTTGGGTTGCTAGGTAATGGGGCTAGGCATGGCGGTTACATCAAATGTGATTTAATAATCTAGAAGTTTTTCAAACGGCTCATTTTCCAGACACAAAAAAAATTAGCTTATTGCCAAAAAAACATCTAGGTGTCTTTTTAAGTGCTTTAGTTGTTTTTAGATGCAGTTAAGAGTCAAATGGAAATAAAAAACATGCAAAATGTGAATTTTGCAAAATAGGTCCCCTTAAAGTGTTGTCACTGGATTAATATTTTCTACATAAAAACACAAAACATACATGATTTGTGCTTACCTTTCTGGGGGTTTGCTGAAATTCTTATTGGTATAAATTTCTTCCAAACTAAAGTCTTTCTTCTTCACCCTGATGGGACACAGAAAGAGAACAATCAATATAAATCATGATTTAAAAAAAACAAACAACAAAGCTTCACATACTGCGGCTTTAAGGTTCTTTATTCTGCTAAATTGTCAGAATATGAAAGAATTGAAGGATTCTTTTGGACTTAAATGCTGAAGTCAAATTAACAGCACAAAGTGGCAGTCTGATTCTGAACTAAAAACAAAATGACACCAATAAATGATCTGTTGGCAAACTATAAAATGGCTGCTAGGAACAGATATCTAATCAGATGCCTGACCCACATGTACAGTAATAAAAACTGTTGTTCAAAGAGAATTAATGGTTAAAAATGAATGAAAACTTTGTTGGAATTGACTCAAAAACTCAAAAAATGTAAAACTTATTTTAGAAAAATTGTACAGAATGAAGTATAACAATGTGTGTGAATAAACTTATTTATTTAAAATGCGGGTCCTTCAGCGTTTCTACGTACCGGACTGGTTTGGGCAGACCCATGGGTGTCAGGTTGGTCTGAGGTTTTGGCAACGTTTTCCGAATGCGGATGGACGAAACCTTCTTTTGTTCTTCATGTTTCTTGACAACCTTTAACAAAAACATCCCATTTATACGACCTGCAGAAACATTAAACATTTCTTCCTTCCTGATTAACAAGCTCTTATAGTAGTGAGAAACGTTAGTTTTATACTTTACCTGTGATGGCTCTCAGGAGTGCCAGGATTTTGTGATAATTAAACAGTAAAACAAATCCATCCACTGTTGAAAGGGAGTTGTGATCCAATCAAACGCTTTTAAATAAATGTTTTACACCTTACTTTTACTTTAGAGGATTTTATGACCTGAAATAAAATCCAGCTATCTAAATAGGATCTTGGAAACATTTATGTCGTTTACATAAAGCCATAGTTTACAGACAAGTTGCAAAGGATAAAATGTCTTCCTTGTATTTTTTCTTGACATATTAAGCCAAAATTTTAAGTTTTGGCCACAATTCCATAATAAAATGTTTAAAAATATATTTAAATAAAAAAACACTATATGCACATTAAAATATGGTGGTGACAGCATCAAGTTCTGAGATTGAATATGAATAGATTTAAATTAAAGTCACTTTTCACCTAAAACCTTCAGCCAACAGCTAGAAAGTTGAAAATAAGGAGAGAAAAAGATTATGTTGAGGAATTTGAATCAGTTATTAAATTATTATGTAAATTTTCAAAATAAATTTTTTTTTTCTATTTTTAAAATGTTCTCATTTGTTTATGTCACAAAATCCTGACATTTCAGCAACATTGTGAAGTTTTGAGAGCCTGAACATTAGGGCTGAAACGATTAATCAGATAAATCGTGATTAATCAAGTATTGAAATAATCGTCAACTAATTTAGTATTAGATTAATTAACTGAAGCGCAAAAAAAGCCATTTGCTGAAAAAACATAACATAAAAAAACATATTTATAACAGTAATTAAGCCAAAACTGTACAATAAATTAATACATTTTCCATTTAAGATTAAAAAAACAACTTTGTTTTCTCTTATTAAGTAATCAACAGATCACTTCTACACTGTATTGATGTTAGTCAAGCAGAAAGTGCAAAGATTTCATATTTGAAATATTCTTTTTAGCTGCAAATTATCAAGCATACAGTAAATATTTTCTCATGTAAGAAAGGAATTTAATTTGTTTAAATATTTTAACATAATCCAAATATTCAACTGCAGGATGTGCGAAGTGTTTTTAAATCCAGTTAATCGTCTGAATAATCAATAGATTACTGAATAACTAAAATAATTGAAAGTTGCAGCCTTACTTGTCAGTATTCAAGTTTAAAACAAAAAACGAACAAATAGAACCACACATACTCTAATTTCAGAGTCAGACAGAGCTTTCTCCTCTCTCAGCCCAGCGTCTTCAAACTCCTGACTGGAGGAGCTGGTGTCTTCGCCGTCATCCTCCTCTTCGCTCTGCTGCCTTCTCTCCGCCTCGTACGGCGCCGGATTCTCACTTTAAAGAGTCCAGAGTCGATATCAGAACAGCTAATCAGAGAACTGGGTCACTTCACTTCAAAAACAACTTCTTATTCCAAGTATTTTTGTCTAGTTTCCTGTGCAAATACCTTAGTACACCTGAAATGAGACAAAGCTAACTTATATGCAACTTTTCAGCAAGATTTAAAAGTTTGTTTAGAAATTGCCTATTTTGAGCGTTTTTGTACTTTCACTTGGGTTTCTACTGCCTCCAAAAAATAACCCTTAAAGTGCTTAAAAAAAATAAGTTAATGTTTTTTTTTGTGTCTGGAAAACGAGCCGTTTCAAAACCTTCTGGAATGTAAAGACACAAATCAGTAGTCACTGCCCCGTTACCTAGCAACCCCAGCAGAATTCCTCCCGTTACCTAGCAACCCAAGCGGAGATCCACCTGGTCTTACTGATATAATTTCAATTTAAAGTGACAAGAGGCCGTAATTCTGAAAGGATCTGAAAATAGACAGAACTGAGCAGACTGAAATCTCATTATCCAAGAATGATTTTTGTACAAAAACAAATTATAAACATGTTTGTATAAAGCTGCCATAACCTGTTCAAGGAAGCATAATGAGTAATACTTTAATATTGATGAAAAATATTAGTTTCACTTATAACATGGGAAAAATGTCTTGCTATAAGATAATCTGTCAATGGAACTAACACATTTTCATCAGTATTAGGGAATTAATGACTAATTTATCTTGCTGAAAATTTACTTTCATGTCATTTCAAGTGTAATAAGATATTTGACTAGAAACCAGAGTGACAATATTTGGTAAGATTTGGTATTTTTGCAGTGTAGAGACTAGAAAACTTCCTCACCTGGGATCCAAGGAAGCAGCAGAACTAGATCCTAAAGCGAAACCTGGGGAGTGCCAAGCGGCGGAGCAGGAAGAGGAAGGGGGCGGCGAGGGAACTCGACTGGAAGTGCCGGCGTTGGCAGAAGTTGCCCTGCAGTCTGATTTCTTGGATAGGAAAGCGAGAGGGCTTGAAAGGAAACAGGAGGCGAGAGCAGTGAGGGAGCTGCAGGGCGAATGTACATGAGCAGGTGAAAGGTTGTGGGTCATGGGGTCATAGGAAGCAGATCTTCTGGACGGATACACCTCCTTCCGAAGACAGAGAGGGGCGATCTCCCTCTCCACCTCCACACTGCACACCGTGTGTCGGCGCGCCCGCCGCAGCGACCTCTGTGCGTGGGAGGTCAAGTTACCATGGTGATGGTGCGTAGCATGCGTCCGGTGGTGCGGCGAATGTGGAGGGGAAACCCAGGGTGAGTCGTCGTGATGGAGGATGAGAACGTCTGGGCACGAGTAGCTGCGCGACAGTCGCTTGGAGACGTTGGTTTCTGAGGAGCGCATGCGTGTTGCGGCCAGGTCTGCGTCCTCCACCGTGACGGACCGGGATCCCTCCTCGGTTTTACACATCCTGCTATGCAGAACCCGGCATCTCCTCCTTTGGGGATCTTTCCTCCTTCGCCTAGCGTTAACGAGCCTGATGCTCGGCCTCCGATTACAGTCACTGATTTCAGAGGCTTTGAGAAAAGTTTCGCCTGTCATGGTGGCAGAACTCCCCTGTTCATTTTCCGTAACAGCTGTATCTTCCTCGTTTAAGAATCTAGAACGGACCAGAGGAAGTTGGGGATCACATCCAAAAATAACTTTGTCAACGGAGATTTTACCTCTGCCATTTTTTGACTGGCTCTCTTTGGTTTTCTCTTGCTGTTCGGCTAAGACCGAGAACTTAACGACGCTCCTCCGGCTGTTCCTGAGTCTCTTGGACGGCTGGTTCGCTCCTCCGGTTGGTGCGTCTTCGCTTTTAAAGCCCGTGCTCATCGGTTCCAGCTCATCATGTGACGAGGCAGACACCGAACTGCTCTCCACTTCTAAACTCGTGTGATTTGGCGGTTTGCGTTTTAACTGCTTCTTATTTGTGTTCCCACACTTGGTTGCGTGTGGGATTTCCTTTTCATCGGAACGGACAAGAAGTACAGACAACCGCTTTTTCACCGGTTGTTCTGCAGTCAGGTTAGGCACGGTAGTTTCCACATCCATAAGATTATCATCGCTGGATATCATCGGGAGCCGTTGGCAGGAACTACTGGGCTTGGCTTTTTTGCACTTTGAATTGTTCTGCAACTCACTGCTGCTTTTCTCCAGGCAACCCTTCCTGTCCTGTTCACTTTTTGCTTTTGCGTTCGCTCTTGTTGAAGCCACCTGCCTTTTACTATCCGGTTTCATCGTCTCATCTGCGCCTCTCTTTCTCTGTGTTCTTGGACCCTTTATCACGTCGCCTCCTGAAGCCATGCTCTTCTTTCTCCTCTTCACATCGTCTTGGGAAACACAGTTCGGCTTCAGCCCCCTCTTTGCTCTTGCAAACTTTGACACCGAACACATCTCTGGGATTTGTTGGCACTCCATCTGTTCTGCATCAAAAGAAGGCTTCAGTGGACTTTTGTTTGTGGCGAGGCCGTCGAGCTGAAGTTGATTTCTGTCTTTAATTTCAACCGACTCGTATCCATTTCCTGTGTCTCGTCTTGAGAGTGGTTTTACACTGGACAGCTTGCGTTTCTGGCCCTCCACAGCAGTGTAAACGTTTAGATCTGACTCATGCGAGGCACTTTTATGTAACAGGAAAGAGGAGCCAGACGGTTCGCCTGCTTCTTCGGAAGCAACACAAACCAAAGGCACGAAGTCAGGTAAGTTTTCATCTCCCCCACTTATTGCACATTCAAAACCGCATGTAGTCCTGCATTCTGATTCATTAAACTGCAGTTTTTTAGGCTTTTTGGGTGCGGTGCTCATCTCAGTTTTTGTTTCCGCAGAGTCAACAAGACTTTGTGCTTCTGTCTGATACTTATCACCTTTCTCCGATGCGTCGACGTCAGTCGCGTCATCCGCCTCGAACACGTCGTCCGCGGCCAAAGGACTTGTGGCTCTGAAGAGCTTAACAGGAGTCATGACGATCTCACTGAAGCTAGCCATCTTTGATTTTAGGGACTGAAAGAACGGGCCAATCACCCATCCCTTTGAGACCGAGGCGTCTTCACCAAGGTCGCTGCCAGTGAAATCCTCGCACGCGTCCATTTCAGGTAACTCCTGGTATGCGTCCGTTTCAGTTTTGGTTTCATCAGGGTTTCGCATCGTCTGCTCTACAAATGGTTTCTCCAAAGGAGAGACAATGTTCTCACTCTCTGTGCTTTTTGAGTTTTTCCACCTAGAAAATGACATAGAAAAAAAGTAAGGCTGAAAAAAATTGATTATTGAAATAATCACCAACTAATTCAGTAATCAAATATCATTAATTGGAGGATACTAATTAAATTATGCCAGAAAAACTCAATTCGGTAATTAAATCAAAGCTGTACAAAAAGTTCAAGTAGTTAAATGGAGAATCTGCAGAATGTGCTGTTTTTATCCAATTACTTGGTTAGTAATCAGATTAAAATAATTGTTAGCTGCAGCTCTAGAAAAAAGATGACTCTTGCTTTGAAAACAACATATTTTCATGCAGTAAACTTGTAAATATTTTCCCCAGCTTTAGAAACAACAAACACAGACATGTATGCTGAAGAAAGTTGTAATTCACACTTACTCATTTTGGTGCTCTGCTGCAAATCTGATAGAAAACCCAACCTGCAAATAAATACACAATTACACAACAGTTTGTTGGTTTAGTTGCAACAAAAACACATTTAACCTGCCAGGGATTCGCTTACATGTGCATGAACTTTGTTGATTTCTAAAAGTGAGTATTTGTGCAGAAGCTTCAACTTATTGAGGCTCAAATGTGAAAACAGACACAGCGATATTTTACTGAATGTTCCCATACACAAGTTAAAACCCATTCCAAGTGGATAAAGCGGGTTAACGTTTATCTCCTAGATCAGCAGTTTCCAGCTGATCCCAGGCTTGAGGGAGATTGCTTGGATCAGACGGCGCAAAACTTGACACAACAAAAATTAAGATCTGTGATTAACATAAATTACTTATTTGCTAATGAATTTGCAACATTTTATTTTTTTTAAATACATGAATTTCAGACTTTTAGGATGTGAGTAATCACCCGGCGTAAAACACGCATAGTTTCTCTGATACATGCAAGAAACCTTCATTTTGGTTTAGCATAATTAGAATAAAACATCAATTTATAAAAACAAAGTGTTACGAAATCAGCTTACTATAAAGAAAAAGAATGCAAAACTGGGAGTCAGAAAAGCCATGTTTAAATTAGGGGTTGCACCAACTACTCGATTCTTTACTCTGCAATCAATATGGTTGTTCTGAGACCATTTTCAAGTAATATAATGGTAAACATGGCAAAATAACGCAAGAACACATTTTCAAAGGTAAACTTTAAATTCTAATGAACTGGAAGACATTGTTAATGTCCAAAATAAACAAAAAACAACAAATAAAATGAATTATTATTATAGCTATGTCAGCAAAAATTGTCCTTAAAAAGGGCTAGTTGAGATTAACGCAACAAACAATATTAGAGAACAACAGAGAAATTAATATCAAATTTGGATTACACATGTTTTTTATTAAGATTTTTTCAAGGTTTAAAGTTTGGGACTTTTGGGTTATCTTGCTAGCAGGTTATGCTATATAAACAAATGTTGCCTTAGAGAATATCTACAACAAATTAAAGGTTTTGCACCAAATTCTTTTCTTCGAAACCCACAGGGCAATTTCCTAAACGAGGGAATTAGGTCAACGAATGTGCAATTCACCGTTTAATATTATGAGTCTGTTAGTAGGTCAGATAAGACACTAGATTGGTTGTTTATGTCGGATGCAGCAGACCGTGAAGGAGGATTAAATCACTTTATTAACCCTCACACCTCCTAATCTGCACACCACAACAACACAGCTTTTATAAAAGACAAATTAAGAACATTTAACACTTTAACTCGACCAGTTTGGTTCCAAATCAGCTGATTCTGTAAAAATTATATGAAATCAAGGAAAGAAAGCTAACCTTGTTTGGTTCCTCATGTAGATGTGTTCTTCCTCCTCTCTGCAGCTTTGACTGTGATGCTTGTACCTACACAGCACAAGACCAGAAGTGCTCAAGTAGAAGATGTTTATATTATTTTTTAAATAAGGTAATCGACGTACCATGCTTGCTGCTTCTCTTTGCCTCTTTGTGGAGGACGGATTCGGTCCAGATTGTGTCTGGGCAGCCTGGATGTCTGCACAGTCCAGCGTTTTTGGGGTTTTGCCTCTGGTGTCCTGGATGCGGCCGCTCCTCCGGTGTCCAGATGGTCCATCATGAGCACAGCTAAAAGCACAATTAATAACACGGCTTTCTTTATCGCAAAGAAAAATAAATAAACAAAAATACTTTTTAAAAAAGGATGAATTTGTGGTGCTATGAAAACTCACAAATCTGCTGATTGATAAAAAAATACATATACATAATCAGAAATAGATATTATAGATGTAGGGCTGTGAAAATAACTGGTCCCATCAGTTGTTATGATAAACAACAATATGGCATATTAATAATAATGATAATAAATAACATTAAAGCAGATTTAGTGAAATGCAAATTTCCTCCACAAGATACAAACATTCATACAATTTCATACATAAAAGAACTACAATAAAAACAAATGAAAACTACGTATGGTTGGAAAAACTTATTTAAGAGACTTATTACAAAATTCAAATTTTTTTTAAAGAAGTGTTTACAAAGCTATGCTTGCCACAAAAATAACTAAAACACAAAATTCCTCAGGAGGTATTAAATATTTAATTATGACCACATTTCGTATTGCCGTAGTTTTTCTGGTATTAAAATGTGTTTGATATTTATTAAAAAATGTTAAAAATACATCTGTCAGAGGATTTCATGTTCTCGAAGTACCAAGTACAAGTAATAATTAATCTTATAACAAAAATATATTATTGGGAATAAATAAATAGATCCAAATTGTCTAAATCTACAAATAACAATTCATATAGTTGAAGCTAGAAGAAGTCATTTATCGTTTAACATCAAGAAAAAACATTTTTGTTTCATGTTAATCAAATGAGGCAGTTTGTGACTAAATCTGATTCTATATCAGCTTTAAAAGACAAAAAGCCAAAAAAAACGTTAAGAAGAAAGCAGCAGGTGAAGCAGCAACCATACCTGGGGGTGACGGAGGAAAGGGGGAGGAGAGGTGACGAAGGTTCACTGAGGGGGGGTGCACTACACACGGGAATTGGGGGAATAGCATCTTCATCCATTGGACAAACTACTTGGGAGAGCAAGTCAGAGGGGAAAGTCAACATCCCATTTGCTCTCTTTCACTCAGCGTCTTTCTCCTTTTCCTGCAGGTCTCTGCAAATCACGTGGGACGGAAACAAAGCAAACGGAAAAAAAAAAACATGCAGGGTTTTACATTTGAACAAAAGAAATAACAGTCCAAGACTGCGGAGTTGATGCTTACTTTTCTTAAAGCAGGGATGGCAAGTTGATTCTGAAATTAAAACAGAAGAATATACTTTATAAACAACTTTAAAAGAGTAAATTAAGAAAATTAATAATTAAAAGAGAGTTTAGTTTAATACACTGTCACTTTTTTAAATGTTTTGGTTGCTGTACAGCTCCAGAGATTTTCTCTTAATGTCAGAAAGTTGTTATGATGCGTAACCGTGGCAACGGGGTGTCGTTTTCAAATTCAAAAAGACTTTATTGATCCTAAAGAGAAATGAAATGTTGTTGTAACTCATAATTTAAAATTCTTTAAAGAATTATTGTAGCTCTCCCGTAGAGGTCTGTAGAACAGTGAATTTAAAGAAGCCTCTGACTGAAGACACACTGTTTTTCTAAGGATTGTCCATAATTTTATGTAAAATCCTTACATAATTAGGATGATTAGAATCTCAAAAGCTTTAAATAACTTCCTAACTACGACTCTGAAAGGCAGGCTAACAGCTGTGACGCAACTGCAATTAGCAATAAAAGACTACGACAATGGATTTCTCTCAATTTCATACCTTTAACATCTAAAGGAACATGTTCACAAAGACCGAACAGTGATTTGAACAACATCTGAGATTTAAAGAGATACAAACCATCATAAATGTCAATAATTTAAACGCAATGGCAGACATGTTTTGTTTTGAACTGCAGACTTCTGAGCGTGTTCAACAACAAAAACTTTGAAAATCTGAGAATCTACTATAAAAGTGTCACTCTTCTGCCTCTTTGAAAGCAGCCCTTCAAAAAATAAATAAATACATAAATAAAAATAGTGTCTTCAGTCAGAGGACTCTTCAAATTTGTTGTAATATAGACTGCTACAGGAGACCTTACCATCATTTTTTAAAACATATCTTAATTGCTCAAGTGATACTAAAACTACATTTAAAGACTTTTCAAAAAAGCTTTAACAAACTCTTCTTAAGCATATCTTTATTTTTAGTGTTCAAAATAAAAGCAGTTTATTCCAACTCTTTGTGTTTAATTGTTTTTAAGTGACACAGGTTAGAGGGGAAAAGTTATCAGCATGTAGCAACCGCATGGAGGATCTTAACACTTCAATTATACCTCAATAAAACTACGTGAAGAGGACAAACAGTTTGGTATCGCAACATTTCAGTGAGAGTTTTAAGTAAAACCGAACCGGCGGTCTGATCAAAATTGACCTCGTCTAATTGCTGGAAGGAATGTTCTTCATTTCAAACTTTTATTAGCGAGCCAAAATAACTCTGTACTACTACGAACACCTTAGATACAGTAAAATTGCAAAATCTAAATGATTTTAACTTGATGAAAGCAGAGCGTTATTGCAGCTCCATATATACTCTACAGTTTTGCTATTCCCTATGTTTATCAGTTGCAGCACCAGGTAATAGTCGTAGCCGGGAACTGTCATTTTTCAAAGCTTTCTATGACGTCTGTAAAATGAGCGGAAACAGTACCACATTATGGTTCACTCGGTTACAGTAAATAAAACTAAATAACGTTAGCTGAACTCACCTGAAGCCTTCAACTTAACCGTGGGTCTGTATTCGTAACCCGCCGTAAACAAGACATGCCGGACGGACGGACGGACGGACAGCAGCGGCGCCCTGCAGCGAATCGCTAATGTATCCGTTTCTTTACAAATCTAACTACCAGACAAGACCAACCGACCAATCAGAACGTGAGTTTGATTCCGCCCGAAACGCCTTATTGAAATCTGACCAATCACAGCGTGAATTTCAGGGTCGTTGGTTTAGGGCAACCAATGAGGAGCACGACTGGAAAAACTGAAAGCAGCTCTTTCTTCATGTCCTCGAATGAACTAATATTTTAAAATTATAATATACTGCAAACAATTTATCAGAAAACTAATAAATTTAATCACAAAATTACTTTAAAATAAATATATAATTTCAAAATAAGTTCAATCGACTATTTTCATTCAGTTCAATTCAAAAAATACTTTATTTAAATTAAAAGTTGAAGTAACTTCTATCATCTGTATCTTTGGCGATGCTGTAGGGAGGAAGAATCTCCGGAAGCAGTCAGTCTCGCAACCAATTTGAAGAGGCCTCTGACTGAAGACAGTTGCTGTTTGCCTCATGACTGTCATAACATACAAAAAAATACATACCGACAATAAAAACAATGTTTTAGTAATGAAATTTCAACTGCAGGAGTTACAATTGTTTATAAAGCACAATAAATGTGCATTCTTTGTGAATGTTAGGTTATTTTGAGGTGCCAAGATGGTTTACATTGTGCCTACTAATGTATATTAAACTATATTTTGTATTTAACCTACTAAAATATTTGGTTATAAGCTTTTCTTACTTTATTTATGCATTTATTTTAACGGTGGTACACTGTTTTCTCACATACATAACAGTGTATGTTTTGTATACATGTAAAGGTGGAATTTGATTTAAAAAGTGAAATAATGGGAGCAGATTATTTGTTTTCCAGTGAACTGTGATCAGTTACTTGTGTGATGTTACAAAAAAAATGCCAGAATTTATTTGTGGATAGGTACATTTGATTTTGACTTAATGTTTTACAACAGAAAATCAAAGTAGGAAAACTTTCTAAGGCAATTTTTATAGCCGACTAAATCTAAAGTGAGTTGTATTTTACAGTCTAATAACTAGCTTTAGTTTTTTGGGATGACGTTACTCTAAACCAGGGGTCACCAACCTTTTTGAGACTGGGGGCTACTTCACGGGTACAGAGTAACACGAAGGGCTACTTGTTTGATACAGTCTTTATAACAATAATATATATATATAGCATATATATATATATATACACATATGCTGCCTGATCATATTAATGTTAGGAACTACTCACAATAGTTATCAGTAATTAT
>CAEGAG010101354.1:0-10854 GCA_903067065.1 Brachyrhaphis terrabensis
TGCAGCAGAAGTTTTATAGCCATAAAATGGTTATTGAGGGTTGGATTGATTCAGACGGAGCACTACTCAAGGCCTAGGTGTGAAATGCACGGCCCGCCACTGCATATGTGGAGTAGAAACAAAAATGTAGACCACACGGCCCTCTGTGCCATCGCCTTGACCTCTAGTCCATTTTAGTTTGGTCTACTGTAACCACCACCTCCCAGTACAGTGGAGAACTCTGTGAAACAGCTGCAGGACACTTGCGAACAGGAACTCCTCGCAGGATGACCCGGTCACACTCCGCCGTCGGGGTGGGTGTGTGAATGTCTGGCTCAGTGTGTGAGTCGGAGCAGTGGAAGACACAGGAAGTGGGCCAGGCAAGGCGGTGCTAAGAGGAGTCTTGCTGAGCCCAGTGAGGGTTCTTTGGTTGAGACAAAAGCCCTTTTACTGCTTGATCCTTTAGGAGCAAAAAACATGATATTTAATCTTCTTTTCTTTGCTTTGTAAGTTTAGTCTACTGTAATGTTATCAACTTTCTTAGAAGACGCAGTGGGAGGACATTTTCAGAAAATGCTGTTGTTTCAAGTAAACTTTATGGATAAAAGATAGGTACTTATATGGCTTCATGTTCTGCTTCTATTTTTCTCAAAAAAGGTTCAATGATTGACTGAGAGGCTGTTAATATTTTACCCTTGAAACTAGTTTGAACAGTCTCATGTAAATACTGGAAAAAACACACTAAGCTTTGCTATTTCATGAAGTCTGAAAGCAGAAATAATGTCCTAATTCCTACAGCTTTTATTCATAAAAATTTTAATCCCATCTGTTGAACATTTGAATATTGAAAAAAGAAATTACATTCTTTAAACACATGGTTTAAATTTATTTGCATTCTAAATCTGAGATATCTCCCTGTCCAGGGAGAATGCATTGATATCATTTAACTGTAGCTTGTGCCAAACCATATAAACAACTCAGCTGCAGCTGGAGATGCACTAATATATTGGTTAAAATTTGTTGAGTTTTGTGCTTGTCACCAGCCAGTCAGACACTGCAAATACCAACATTTTAGCACATAAACACATACAGATAACACCATTCCTAGGCATGAATGTTGTTACTGTTTGAAGAAGACTCGAGTGATAGCTACAAGTACAGAGACGTAAGAGATTTTTTAAAGAGACTATTTTTATGCGATGCCAAGACTTGTGTGCAGTTCCTTCAGGCTGCGAGACAGTGAGAGAGAGCGAGTCTTTCAGCTGATAATAGAAAGAATTTAACTGGAAAGGACATGCTGGATTTGGACAGGTTTTCAGTCTTTAGGAAATATTTACGGTGAAGACCTAAATTTTCCGGGGGATAGACATAAAAACATGAAAGTAGGCATTGCTGTTATGGCAATGCAAGCTACAGTAATTATCATAATCACTAAGATTTTGACTTTCTGTGAAATTTTGAAATCCTGTTTTGCAGTTGCAGGTTTCTCAATGACCAGTCAAGGGACGAATTATAGGAAAAAACATGTTTTAAATGCTGTTCTTATACTTTAAAGAGAAATTGAAAGCATCTTGAAGTACTATAGACAAGTCACAACTGTGCAAAGTTGGAGATATTCCCATTATGAATCTCTAAATTGAATATTTTTTGTCCTTTTATCTTTTGTCTTTACTAAAAAAAACATATCTATCAAGACTGATTGAAATAAATCATTGTAGGTTTTATCTTCAATATTACAGAACCGCACACTTCCTTTCTCTCTCTTTTCCCTCCCTCTCTCGCTCTCTGAGATATAAACTGTCAACAATGACTTATTGATTGCTAGAGATGGAGAGCCTGAGGGAATATTTTATACCTTGCAGGCTATTGCCATTAGTCTTGTCTGTCATGCCAGCTGTCAGCTAGAGTTAAATGTCCAGTTAACTCTGTTGCCACAGTCAGTCTTTTAGGTTTTTCTCTTAATGGGATTTAACGGTCACCATTGTTGACAAAAAAAAAATCAAAATTTAACCTTGCAGAACTTTTAATGACATTTTAAGTTATTTCTTATCACAGTTATTTGTTACCACAGTTAGTTATTAGTGTAGTAGAACATGCAGTAAAAGGCATCCACTACTTACCAGAGACCTTGTGGCTGTAACTCTGATTAAAGTTTTCTATCCTGTCTTCGCAGGTTGCCATGTCTTGATAGGTTTGTAACCAGGTGACAATTTTTCTGTTGGTTGATCAGTGTGGTTTAAAATACCCAAAGCTTGGCATGTTGTTTTATAATCTGGCCAGTCGTCATAATGCTGTTTGCTTGCTGGTGTTCTTCAAAAAACCCGTTGAGGCCTTGAGAGCACAGCTGTATTTAAACTCGAAATAAACTACACACAAATCAACTTTGTTTTCTAATTGCACAATATTGTTTTTTGAAATACATCAAAGTACAGTGGGCTGCATATAGAGGGATGTCACAGTTTTCAGATTTTTAATTCCTTAGGAAGTTGCAAGAGTTCAATGAACTATAATGAACTAGACCATTGGAACAACCCTGGGACAACGCTAACGTCCATTCTGCTGTGGGCTGCATCTTAAAGTAAAGTAGTTTTTTTTTTCCACAGTAGGGTGGGCTTCTTTCACCTGCCCTGTTTAACTTGTACATGGATGACCTGTCAGTGGATGTAACAAATCAGCTTATTCAGTTCTAAACCAAAAGGACATTCATGTGTCTTTCTTTGAATTCCATTAATGTACAACACTTATACGTAGAGCGAGTCTTGTGGACAAACTTGTTTTGGCAACAAGTATCAAATCTATGGATCCTCAGTATCCCTGCTCCCATAGAAACATTGTTTTCACATCTGCTCAGAACATACAATATGTACCTTTAACAGGATTTTTCTGTCAGCATCAATAAGCAATGTTTCTGTTGCACACACTTTGTGCTTAATTTCTGTCAAACATTTTCAGTCAGCTGTTTTCCTTTTTCCTTTCATACATCATTAATTTACATTTATTTTATCCACAGGACACCGGGGAACTCATTAATACAGCAGTCAGTCGATATTAATCTCAACTATGACTTCAGCATATAGCCATGTGAAAGTCGTTATCTGGAAACCTTACTTTGACTGAGAGCTGATTTTTATCTCATGGAAACTTTGAGAGTTGATGTAAGAAATGATCGGTAGTGTGTGCGGTTTGGGTCCTATTTGTGATGAACTTAGTATGATCTTCATGAAGAATGAAAGGTGCGACCTGTGGTGCTATGCAGATCTTTCATTTTTTTCATCTACTTTTAGATTAATTTCTTTTTATTGTTGGCCACATTGCTCAGTTTTATGTTTTTGGCTTTTCATGTAATTTCACTCTTAATATTTAAGAATTGGATACAACCACATCATTGTGAATCCTTACAGAGTTTACATTGTGTTCATTCAGTTTTTGGTCTGTGATACAACATAGAGCTGAAAATTCCTCACAGTGTGATTATCATTTGCCTTGTAAAGAACCAATCATCTGCTTTCAACAAAAGTGATAAATCTGTGTTTAGTAGTGCGGCTTTCAATTATAGCCCACTAAAAATGTAACTTTATAGCCTACAATTTTGCCTAATGAGAAAATCATATGTATTTTATAATTTTTGAACAGAACATTCTGTTTTATCTACTCTTATTCTCAATGCGAAAATTACATAAATTAGCCTTACTGGTAAACTAATTATGTAATTGGCAAAGAAGAAGTGCAGTGATTTAGAGGATTCAGCAGAAGTACTCAGAGCAAATGTAAGGAATATCCAGTCCTGGCTAGAAAACAAAACGGGTTATATCAGTTCCTTTTGAAACAGTTTGAAACTAAATTACAATGCAGATTCATTCTTAAGTTGCTAATGTTCCAAAAGGTAATCAATGTGTCAAGAGGAATTCACATAGCTTCTCTCCATTAATGGAGGGTAGGATCAAACAGATTTCTAGTTTCACTGCAGGAAATCATACAAATGCACTATACTCACGTTTTCATTCACACAAACATGACTAATATGTGTGCGTCTCTGAAGGTGAGACTGAGGTGTTTAGTTTCCACGTCAGGTTGAGTCAGAGGGAGATGCTATCTATCAAATGGATGCTAAAATGTTCTCTTAGTGTCAGGAGGCTGGAGGCCCCTTTACATTTCACTATTTGATTGATCTAGAGTCAAGCTCAACTTTGATTCCATATGCAGCAGACTCACCTATAAATGGTTCAGTTGTTGCAGATTCACCTGTTTGCAGATATTTCTGTGGACCGTAACTCTAAACTATGCACAAACTCTAAACTATAAGCATTTGTATGATTGCAGATTTTTTTTCATTAAGCACATTTATTCTATGATACAACATTCTATTTACTGGCGTTAGCAAAGTGGCTAATCCGGTAGCTGGAATAATTTTCCTTTCCAAGGATAACCTCAAGAGGGAAGTAAGGAAGATAGTGGTAGTGCCAAGATGGCTTCCATTGTGCATATTAATGCATTTTAACATGTATGGTTATACCCATAATGTTGGTGGATGAAGTTGATTCTGATTGTGATAATAAACGCAGTCAACATTACGCCACTTGTAAGAGAGAGGTCTACATAGCACAGAGTGCAAAGAAAAAAAAAAAGAGTAGAGATAACATTTTAAATCGTCCGTAGGATCATTAATCTGAAAATCATCCAGTTCAGCAAATTTTTCACTATATCTTGTCAAATATCTAAAATGTATGAGGAATATTCTCAGCAATACAATAAGTTAAGGCACTTTACTGGTGTCTGTTGCAACCAACTAACTGCATTGTGTTTTAAGTGATGTTTCTAGTTAGGCAAAACAGATTTGATATATGCTTCTTACCTTTTCAGTTTTTTCATGAAAAAGTTATTATTACTTGCATTCATGTAGTTACATGTAGCAATTTTATGTTGATGGGTGACAGAAATAAAAAGGGAAGCTAGGCCCGGAAGCAGGGTTAGAGTGTGATAGAGAGGCATAGGGAGGTGTGTCTGTAAAAAAGTGTGTGCGTGGGTATGCGTGCGTACGTGCGTGTGTGTGTGCGTGTTCCCTCCTCTGTCTGCCCTGTGCTGTCACAGTCTGGTGTTATATACACTCTAAGTCTGTTCTCACGCCAAGCTACACACTGGAAACACTCTGTCTTGCTTTGCTTTGCTCTCCTCTGTCACGCATACTCAAAATCTTTGATAATAACTGAATCTTTAAAGTTCCATAATAGTCTTCTTTTTAAAAATATTTGCAAAATTCAGAGATTAGTCTCTATAAACTATATTTGTCTTAGGTTCTCAGAAATGATCCACAAGCAAAGTTGTTTTTGTTAGATGTTTGATGATTCCAAGCCTCCAGCATTGAGCTTAAAGTAACTTGTATTATTGTAGTTTTGGTGATCCTTATGAAAATTTGATTGGTCTACTAATTTTTCATTTTTCTAAGTATCATTCACTAAACCTTGCAGTCAGAAAAAGAAAACAACGCATGCATAGTAAGTATGCTGTGTTTGTGCATTTATGTGTCAGTGGAAGGTTATTCATGTCTAGGGCTGTGAAAACTTACTTTTGGTCCACTGGATGGCTTCTTGCATAAGATTCTCTTTCCATTGTGTAACTGTGTTTATTTAGCTTTCCAGTAAGCAGTTTGGTGAAGAGGTGAATGTCGCAGACAGGCTACAGAGGATACACAGGCCTTAGAGGTGCAGCATATGCTGTATTTTGTTTTCACTGTGTTTGGAAAGAAGGTATTAACCCTGCCGAAAAATGCCAACGGACTGTTTAGAGAGTGGCCAACGACAGATTTATTTATTTTTTCTTTCATGTAGATAATTTTAAGATAGTGTTTTAATTTGACCGTTTTTATTTAGATGTGGAAAAAGTTACGAATTTTACTCTAGTGTCATGTTGGGGCCAAATGCTTGAGCTTTGTTCAACCATGTGTTACCTCTGTTGATATCTTTTTAAGCTGCTGTATGTTTACAGAGACTCCCTCTGCACCCCATAAATACTCACAGCACTAACCTGTTACGGCAGTTTTATCATTTGAGAATAAACACTGTGATGATAGACACCTTAAATGTGACAGGAGACTTGGAGCTACTTGCAGTGTTTTCCACTTTTACCAGTAACCTCATGTGTGAAAGACTTTAAGGTAATAACAGTTTTAAAGCAGAAGCTTACTCTCGCACTGACAATTTTGCCGCAATTCCCAGCTAGTGGATCTTGGGTTTTTTTGTTGTTGTTTTTTTTTTTTACATAAAAAATGTTCCTGTGCCTTTATGCTTTTTAACTGATTGCTCTGACTGGCAAATTTAGGTTGGAATCTACCTTCTTGTAGCCTGATTAAAAAAGTTCAAGACACCTACTAATTTAAGGGTAGCTATTAGATATGAGTTGCTGTGTCGAATCAAATGTCAAAAGAGTCATGAATAACTAATTAAAAGTTTCTGGGTACTCCAGTTAACCTAAAAAATATGCTTTTATAATTTCTTTTGCAGCTTAATCTATATCTGTGCTCTCTCTGACGTCATTGAAACACCTCACTATGATTCAGCATAGCAAACTTCCAGACACTTTTCAGAAACAAAATTAATTAAAGTGTCTGACTTTTCAGGCAATAGACTGGGACAATTATTTTTATTGCATATTTACCTGAGATCTACTTTGATTGAAGGTTAATGATATTATACTTTGTCTTTTGAATAATATATTGCTTGACACTATAGTAACCATGTGGCTATTTTCTTCAAAATATATAGGAACAAAAAATGTTGAAACAAAGTGAGAGCTGTACAGTAGGGTTAAAAATATTCTTATAAGTCTTATATTTGTCCACACTTCACAGCCCAGTGAAGTAGATGTTTGAAGTGAAAGGGGAAATCAGCTCTGACAGAATGGCGAGGTTCTCTGCTTCTTAGTGCTTACCATAAACTCATCTAATTGCTCTGAGGCTCCAAACCCACAATAAAAAGTCATCCGTTGGGGCCCAGAGCTGCAGGGGGCTCCGGTAGATTTCCGGAAAATTGGAAAGTGAATGACAAGCTTACATACAAGTGCGCGCACACACACATAGAGACACACATGTAATGTGCTTACCGTAGTTAAAATGTTACATTTTCCTCTGCTAAGAAACCAGTTGTCTACAACACACTCTTACTTCACAGGCTCATTTAGTGCTTTTTTTAACATTAAAGTATATTTGATAGCAGGAAAAATGGGAGTGAGAGTCTCTGCAAGTTCATGTTAAATTCATGTGTGGTTGCCTTTGTGTCATCATAAAATCAGGTTAATAATATAAAAACAGCAGGAAAGAAATCTCGCTAGTTAAGCCAGTCTGCTGCTTACTGAGTTCAGTGTAAGAGGAAACAGTCTTGGCATGTGATCACAGGTCAGGGGCTCTGGGGTTATGGAGACAGACTGATGAACTGGAGCCTATTGCCCAGTAAAGGATGTGGCCTGTCACCCTGTTAGCGGACAGGATTAGCACATCAACACCCTAGGAAGCCAAATTGCCAGTATCAACTTTAAAGGTCACACAGTTATATGAGCAGCCGTAATTGAGTGCCAGTGCCCTCGCTTTGACCAGCTTGATAATGTGTATCCTCTACAGTATACTTATTGTGACTTGTAAAAAGATTACTTCTGACTTCTGAATCTTTGAACTCCAGCTGACATCTTATTTGTTGGAGTCAACAAAAAGCTCACCACCCAGACTGATTGATTGCCATCTTGTATTGCAACTTCTTCCCACATAAGTTGCAATACAGAGAAATGAATTCTGATTTATTTGTAAAAAATTTTTACGGGCACAGCTCTGTTCCTCATGCTCAGTGTTTCATCTGCCTCTGCCACAACCTGAATTTCATTGAATTGCTCGGATAGAGATGCAGGATGAAGGGGATTGAACACTCTGGGGGAAAAAAAAAAATAAATCAAAGCACATGACAGTTCTTGCACTTTCTGTTGGAGCAGGTACACGATGCCTCAGGATATTAAAGAAACTAACTACAAAGGATATCGGTAACAGTTTCAATTATTAATTTTAAAAGATTAATGAAACTGATGGCTAATCTGTTTGGCACGGTTTACAACACAAATATGAATTTGAATTTGTTGTAACAGGCTTTATAATTATCCTGGAATGCATTAGGCACAGTCTCTCCTAACATTCACACACACATTTTCAGTCATCATGAGTGGTAGAGAACAGAGAAAAGCATGGATTTCTCAGATATAAATTAGCTAGAGCCCCTGTTTTACATAATATAAGAATACATACATCATATATTCGCAACCATGCAGTCATATAATCTTTTTAAAGCAAAAAAAATCTGATTTCTTTAGGGTCTGGAGCAGAGTAAAATGAGATTATTCATAGCTGTAACATTGTAAACTATGCTGTTCATAATTCTCAGCAGAAGCCGGCTGAGACTGAGAAATGGTCAAGGATCTAAATGAATGTCGGGGTAGCACAATGTCATGTAAATGCCAGGGCCATTACAACAGAACTACTCGGAATAATTTACCCGTCCTTCTTCAGGTTAATGTGTTCATTTCCTGGTTGCACCTGTTGAAGAACATGAGAATAATTGTCATATAAGTCTGAGGATTAGTCAGAATCTTAAAGGAGTTTTAAACAGACTGTACATGGAAAAATTTCTAATACTCGCAGGCACATGTTAATACTTGTGGACCACTGGAAATGTCACACCCTGTTAACCAGAAGGCCTGCATGTGATGGAGATGAGAGTGCAGGACTTGTTGTGAGTCTTGTTTGCCTTAAATGACATAGACAACTACAACAAAAAATTCATTCAGCAGATGAGGCTGCAAAAAATAGCACCGTAATTTAATAATGGAAGATCAGATCTTCCTAAACATCAGTCAGAATGTTTGTTCTCAGAGATAAGCTTGTGGCTGAATGTTCTCTCTAAAATGATACTGAGATGAGCAGATTGCTGACAAACTAAAGGAATAGTCCAATTGGGAGTCTTGTTCTGTAAAAAAACTGTTTTGGAATAATATTAGTCTAATTTGAGTATCTGCAAAACTGCTTAATTGTGTTTCTTATCTGATTAGAAAGAAACAAAGTTGATATTTATGTAATGACTTACTGAAGGGTTTGGCAAGCAGAAAACTATGTGAATCAAATTTTTTCTACAGATCTCAATCCAACAAACAAAGTAGGGCCAGGATTTTGAGAAGATGTATCTAAATGGCAGTCATTGAATTAGAGAAGGTTAATTTATTAAATGGTGCACCATCCCATTGTTGGACTCCCACAGCGAGTCCAACAATGGGATGGACTCGCTGTTACCCTTTGTTAGATCTATTCCCAGTTAAAACATTTCCTACTGGTTGTTTCTTCTTTAATTTTTTCAATATGCTAAAACTCTATTGCCTTTGCACCAGATTGTTGCAGAAAAGTGTATTTTGAAAAAAATGAAATTAGGTTCTACCAGTCAATTGCTAATACCCTATCTCCACCTAATAATTATTGACATATTTTTAGCTCCAATAACATTTTTTAATTTGGTTTATGTACATTTAGTCTGTTTTTATTAATGTTGAGGAATACTGTAAAAACATTTTTGGCGGCCTAAATATGAAAACAGACATTATTTATACATAGCATCTCCTTGATGCATTTTTTTAATTTTAAGAAGACAAAACAAAGAATAATCAAAATGGATTTGCATGTCATGTTGTATTATGAGTATTGTTACTAACAAACTAATGGTTTGAAGCTCTCATCCACATTCTTTGTACATTCCACTGAGGTCATGCTTTTTGTTTCTTCATGGTCACGTTCGTCCAGCCTTGGCTGTATAATAGAAACATGGAAAGCCAGTTTTGACTATAGATGTTTGAGAGTGGAACGGTTGTATCAATTAGAGGAAAGGCCTCAATGTCAGACATGGGAAATCTTTGCTGTAGACTACACAAACAGTTCTAAGTAGTCTGGAAGGAAACACTAAAAAGAATGTGCCAATTTGGAATCCATGACTTGTTCTGTTCACTGTTGGTCTTAGTCTTCACACAGACGCTCTCTAAAGATTAAACAGACTATATACAAATACACCCTGTGCCAGACAAATACATGCAAATACTGAAAATAAGTTCAGAAGCTAAAATAAAACCCATGCACACAGACATCCCTTTCAGACACATACACAGTTCAGTTCATCCAAACGGGCATAAATGTACTTCCTTAATATTTTATTGTAGTCATAACAGGCAGCACAGTTCCTCCTCATCAACGCTACACTGTGGGATACTATTCCCCTGACCATGTCAGGTCAGCCGTTGCTGCTGTGTGTGCGAAACAGTTTGTCCCACACACCAGTCTGCTGGAAGTCTGAGGAGAAGTTCAGATGATGACTGCCATAGAAATTACCCAGAGAACTGCCCAGAAGCAACAGGAGCGCTCTGCTGTTGAAATCATCTGCCTCATTAACAACGGCTACATAATAGCACAAAGCCACAGTGTTAATCAACATCATAATGTATTTTAAGGACACCGGTTCTTGTTGAAGAGCTATGGAAAAAGTCAAGAGAGACATCACTTCTTGTTAGTAGCATGTGACATGACAGAAAAATAAAATAAGACAGACATGGATTTATAAGCCCCATGTTGGTGTTATGACAATTTTCCGGTGCAGTTACGTTTTTACTGTGTTTTCTGTTTTTTTTATTAGCTATGTTCAAATATCCATATCAACTGTTTATAGTATTTTGATTCACTTGATCTAATCTGGCTTACTCAAGGCCAATGTAAGATGTATGCCCATGGGTCTCTGTTTTTAAACCTGCATTCACAATATATTTTCCTTGCTTATTCTACAGCAATATAATTTTGTGGTGATTGAGCATGTG
>CAEGAG010101378.1:0-32040 GCA_903067065.1 Brachyrhaphis terrabensis
CTAGTCACTTCTACAGCACAGACACTCGAAAACGGCATATTATTTGCAGATAATTAATTTGTTAGGTGAAATTGGATCATTTCCACGGCACACTTGACGATCACCCACGGCACACTAGTGTGCCGCGGCACAGTGGTTGAAAATCACTGAGCTATAGGACTGTGGAGTTCATTTGAACATGTGTTTGGCGCTTTTTGAAAGAGTTCTCACTCAAAGGACATTATTTTGGTTTCTTTATTTTATTTTATTTGATACTTCTTTATGGGTTTTTTGCAAAAAAAAAAAAACGATAAGCTATAAATTTAGGACATATGTGAAGCTGAGTACCGAGGCACAATATTAAAGGAGTATCGCGCCTTTTTCAGTTTTATATTAAGAGTAGAGTTTATGTGAGATGTAAAATATTATTGTTCTATTGAAACAATGAACATTGTTAAAGCTAAGATGCTTAAAAGGTAAAATATATTCCATTTGTGCTGATTAAACATGGTAAAAGCTATTAAAATAGTTAAAAGCCATCTTATATATTTTTACTTTGATAGTTAAATACAAGAGGTCTTAGAAAAGAAGACAAGGTATTGGATTTAAAGCACAAACTGCAAAGTGAATATGTTTTAGAGAAGTAAAAGCTATTTGTGAATTAATTTTGTCATTTGATGGAATTCATAATGCTAAATTTAGCATGTTAAAAGAATAATTGATTGGTTTAAAGGTATATTTCAGCCATTTCTTATGTAATGAAGCTAATGGTTCTCTTCTGAAGTATGCAATACCTGAAATATGTTGTATATAAAGAATAAATCTTCCAGTTGAATGTGAAGGAAAGTCAATGTGTATGTCTCGTTTTTCTCATATCACAGCATCACACGTTGAGGGAAGATCGTTCTCTACATTGCCCTCTGCCATCCAAGGTTGTAGGGTAACAAGAACCTCAAGCGACACAAATGCTATTGCAAAGCATGGTATATGGTAAATGAATTGAACTTATGCAGTGCTTTTCTAATTCCACAAACCACTCAAAGTGCTTGTCACACCAAGAGTTGGTTTATTTATTACAGTATCGGTAGGTGACTTGGAGTTTGTTTTTTTCAAGGACGCTTCAGCATTCAGAAAGGGGGAAGGAATTACTTTTTAAATTCCTAGACAACTGCTTTTCTCCCAAAGTCAAAACCAGCAGCAAAAAAAACCAAACAATATTTCTTTGTCTCACATTGTGTTCTTCTTTGTCATCCAGATGCTTTGAAATGACCCCATATCACTTTATCCTCCAGCTGGTTCCAATATCCAGCTGCCCCAAGGAACACTGTGTTATTGGTAAAAGATGACAGTGTCTACAACGCTCACACTGATTCACTCTGTGTGTCCATGTGAGGCTTAATATTCAGGAAGTCCCATGACCCTTACACTGCATCCTACTCATTCCCAAAGCCACACGTTAACCGTTCACACATGCACACACAAGCATACAGTTTTCACAACAATATAGCCTGGGGAAGAAAAAAATTAACGCATGGTTTCAAATTTTGGGTTGTTTCTGTTTTTATTTTTTGTTTCCATCCATCCAAAAGATTCATTACTGCTGTTTCAGAACCTCAGCATTTTTGAAAGCATAACTATGCAAAGAAAAGAGAGAATAATAACTGTAGAAGACGGTCACTTCCTTGCCAGAAGTGGAAAGGAAAAGACTCCACTCATATTTCTTGTATTGAATCATTTCTTGCCCTTAAGAAGTACCTGTGATACAAAAAGAGGGAAGAGGAAGAATTAGGCAGTGTTATAGAAGCAGTTTAGATTACCAAATGTTAATTCAGAGAGCAGAAAACTTCCAGTTGGCCCAGTGTGTCTCTTTATTTCTAAATTTGGGCTTAGTTTTTCATGTACCATGAATATACTTAGCTTTAAAGAGCGAAGATTTACAAAATTTGTCATGTACCCGATACATCTGAAATATTTAAGAGAGTGCTCCCAAAGTAGGTAGTGCTAATTAGTGCCAACACTCTGTAAACAGCTCTCTCACTGCGAGCTGGCCAGCCTCTCCAGTATTCTTTTCACTTTGTGGTTAACTGCATTAATCGAACCACTCCTGCAGTGCTCTGTTTGTGGATAAGGAACACTTCCCTCGGTGGAACAAATTAGCTCCATTAACTGTATGATAAAAGAGAGAATCTCAATTTCCTCATGTGAAGTCAGGCTGCTAAATGTGGCTTCTTGTGAAGCTTTTCAAAGGATGGAACATTCTGTTGACCTGTGAGCAAGGCCTGATCTATTTGTGAAAAAGTTTAGCCTTTTACTTGTCTATTTATTTACTGGCCATCTACGTTTCCCATTAGCTTCTATTTAGAGAGCTGCAGGAAGTGCCCAACAGTTCGCTGAGGTCTCATGGGATTTTGAGTTCATGGGAACCAGAAGCAAATTTCCAACTACTTTTTGTGTTTCTTCACATCCGCTGCACTACTCATTTTCCGCTCTGATCATTTTCTCTCAATCTTCAGGGTTTTTTCTCCTTGCCAACCTCATTGCCAACTGTTCTTTTTCTACATTGCTCCCTTACACTGTGTTCCCAAGACTCTTTGTGAACAGCTTAACTCACACTGCATGCAAAACTCCCAACCTTTCAGCTGCTCTTTTAGACCCATCCTCCTTTCATTCCCTTGGCTCCATTCTCCTGAGTCAGCTTAATTGCCATCCTCACCTCCATCACCGAGTTCAGGCGCTTTATCTCTCATCTGTATCATGTTTCAGCGCCGTTCGTCTATCATTGCTCTCTACCTGAATCAGCTTCATCGTGTCTCTATTAGATGGAAGGGGCTCCCTTTCAACACCCATACACACATCTAATCTGGCACATGTGTGACCCCCTTGATCCCTGCCAAAACCTCTGACCGTTTTTCTTCCTACTCTTCCTGGCTGCATTAAAATGAGTGCCTGCTACAAAACCTAGCTGGGGCTTAGATTGATGTGTAATGAAATGCTTCTGCTTCTAACTCCTTCTGTTCCGACTCAGTTTTGCTTTCTCTCTCACAAAGTCAAATGAAATAACTAGGGCAATCAAGATGGCTGATTGGAGCGGAGAATATTGGAAATGTGCCTGTGGCTTCACAAATTGCTGACCTAATACAGGGGAGTGAATCCGCTTTTATTTAGTAGGTCAGTACTGCAGCAAAAGTCGATGAGGGTTTGAGCGCCACTAAATTAGCTGTGCATTACATTATACTTGACCTTAAAACAAAGCAAGAGATTTCTGTGCTTTTTTAAGTGTGGTGATTACTTTGCTTGATCCTGCTTGCAGTCTTTTTTAAATTATTTAGAGAAAGGTATCTCAGACTTCAAACGACCAAACAAGATTACTAGATAACGTCAAGTTCCAAAGCAACTAGTAACGAGCAAATCTCTTTAATGAAACTTGCCATAACTTTAAAGCATAAGAATTGTAATTTATCGTTATAATCTTTACCCGACACTCTATGCTGCTCTAAAATCTGACAACAAAATGCAATAAATATGCAAATTTTAAAAGAGATTTAAAATTAAGCTGACCAGCTGAATTATGTTTCTTGTCAATACTACCAGATTCTACATCATCAAAACAAATGAAGTTAAACTTCCAGTTATAATGCAAACCTCGTGTGAAAAATGTCTGTTTTTTATTGAGCTGACTAAAAACATCCTTCAAAGTTTTTTCTAAATTCAATTTCTTTCCCCATTTCTAACATTCAGACTTCCATGTGTTAAAAAGTAAAACCCCTAATTTTTTTACGGTCTGCACTGGAGAAAGTAAAGACGACTTTGTGCAACATGAAGTCCTGCCTTATCTTTCTGGAGTGTTTCTTTGTATGTCCCACTGTTGTGAAATGTTTGTAGACATGGGTTATTAATCGGGTGCAATTCAGTTTTCTGTGGTCCATTCCTTTTTCATGTGGCCACCATCTTTTTTTTATTTTCTTTTTCATAACTAAGATACAACTGATCATCTGGGAATGGAGTTAAATGCTCAATGAGCCAATTTTAGCTTTAGCCATCTCATAAGCCCAAGTATTGCATTAAGTTATGTAATTATTAGATCATGGTGGCTGTTTCTGTAGCAGCGTCGAGCATGTGCAGTGTACACAACTTGTGACAGCAGAAAAATGTACAGCAATAGGTAATGGTTTTGCTTTGAACATTTTTAATGATTAATATCAGAGTCCTGCACTGCGTTTTGGTCTCCCCCACAGAGAGCCCTGGCTGATCTGGTCACATCACAGACCAACAGAGCAGCAGTGACTTGTATGGTATCTCTTTTGCTATGAAGAATGAAGAACACTGACACTTAAATTGCTGGTAAATGGCAGATTCATCAGATTAAATCCATAAATTCCAAAATTCTACAGCATTTCTTAATTTTTCAATTTCTAGATCACTGACTATTGTGATTTATTCCATTATTTATTTGTTTTGTATTTTCTGGTTTTAAAATAAAGTGAGGTCTACCGTTAGTTTGGTTATTTTTGCTGTTCAGAACAGATCCAGGTTGAAGTCCAGACCTGAAGAATCACTGATTTGGAACATTGTTTCTTGATCTTTGTTTTCTCTGCATCATTCCCCCTACTGTTCTCAGAGGATTCATAGCTAGTACAGCTGCTATCCAGTTGTTCTTCTTGGCAAGCTCATCTTCATTCATGTATAACCCTGTCCAGCCAGGGAGTCCAAGCTGATAATCATTTCTGCGCTCTTGTTGAGCATGTGAATCCAAGTGTGTTGTTCTTCACATTCACGAGTGTGCAAACACATAAAACACTGCTCTGTTCTTACTCCACTTCCCTATGTAAGCATGTCTTTGCTATACATACCGTAACCCTGGACCTAACCCAAACATAAGGCTCTGTTTGAAAAGCCCAACAGCTGCACTCGATTACATTAAGTACCACAGGCAGAACAGACGCACTCTCTCCAGCCACTGGCTCTGGCCATAATCAACTTATTCAATAAGCTCGAAAAAATGCAGTTCTGTGCTTTTTTGGACCCCCCCCCTCCCCCTCCCGCATCCCTAACACACACAGAGATCTTGACAAATCTCCATTCACACGCACACACACACTCTCAAAGACACTTTCTCATCACAGAGCGCAATTGTTACTGATGGAGCTTCCTGTCCGGGTCAAGAACATGTATAAACACTCTCATGGACATCTCCGCTGGAGGAATGTCCTGTTTTTTTTTTTTTTTTTCCCCACACACACTTCCAGGAGGCTAAAAATCAAATCCACTGAGAGGTGAGAAATGGTGAGCATGAAGGGAGGGAATGTCTGAAACTCCCATTCATCACAGCTCTAGGGATAAGAAGAAATGCTGATCATGGATGTTTTATTAGGCCTCCCCGGAGGTAGACACTGGGTTCGCAGGATGCGTTTTGTTAATCATGATGTAGTATGTTTGAAATGCTGAAGGGAGATGTTAAACCCTGATTAGATTTACCAAGGCGCTGCAAAAGTCTGGAGTGCTTTCTTGTCAAAAGCAGTTTGTCCTGACTAAAACACACGTAGAAGTGCCAGGAGTGATTCAGATTCGGCATATAAAGGTTGTAGTGTTTATTTCCTTACCTGATGCAAATTGAGGTGCTGCCAAGTTCATTTGGCCATCTTCAGTTTTGGACGGATGAACGTAACATGGCCAAGACTTGTTGAAAATTTAACCAGCAGGAGTCGGAGCTGTGGTTTCCATCTTCTAACCATCCATCATTATTGGATAGCCATTTCTGCATTGAAGACATTAGACTTCTCTTTGTGTATTATTTTTTTATTTTATTAACTTCTAGATTCCTTCACCTCTCTTTTTTACTACACTTATCAAAAGCCACAGCAGTTTTACAGCTATTTAAAATTTTATTGTGTGGATTCGCTTCATACGTGTGTGCAGCATTTTCATAAACAATTGACACATCAATGATGTTTGCAAAGAACATAACATGTCTACAATATTTATGCTGCCTTCCAACAAGGTGTCTGATTGTTTTAAGTTATGTGCGGACACACTACTACTAATTCATTATATATTTGATAAATTGACAGACTATCAACAGCAGGGCAATGCGTTTTGAGACTGACTTTGTGCTGATGAGAAACATTCTGGAATGTTATAAAATACAAAATTGCATGCCACTTATATTGCAATAATTACAACCCAAAACAATATAAATGGCTGCATCTATTCAGAAAAGACTATGCCTATCAAAATCTTTTTTATGGCCACTTGAGGTCCTGTCTTTATTTAGTCTGTGAAACACACTATTATTGAGTATTTTGTTTCATCTGTCCTGCCAAAAACAACTCAAACACAATGAAAGTGAAGTGCATTTTATAAATCTTTACCCTGTCTAAACCACATTCAGATACCAACAGAAGTGTCTGAGTGCACCTCTTTTCACCTTCCATGTTTCTGCTACATTTTCATCTGATTTACAAGCAAGAGACATTTTCTCTTGAGTGTGTTTTCAACAAAAATTTGCTGGGGTGGTATGCATCTTTTTGTGGTAGCTTTCGCAACGGAGACCTATCTTGACCTGCTTATTAAGGTCAAGATAATGACCTTAGCCTTAGAAGGTTTACAGCTCTTGGTGAATGCAGAATACTGCAAATCAGGAGATTGTTTAATGAGCTACCGCATCCAACCAGCAGTATCTGTGCTTGTTAGTACAGGAAGAGAATGTCCTGTAGAGGTAGGCTCGGCCACAGAGTACAACTTTCTTCAGTCAGCAAAGCGACACTGGAGCTGACAGCTCGTCTCCTTGAGTTGGAGCTTCTCAGGCAGATGCTCTATGGGAGACAAACAACCCTGAGGCATGAAACTCAAATGTTGCTTTGGTAACATTCCCAAAAATGGCTTGATTGTTATTTTCAGGGCTTTTTTTAACATATTGAAACCTATTATCTTTTCTTAAATTTAACTTTAGCTTGCACTTTGCTGGGGGTTTTACCTTATTTTCATTGTCTGTTTTGTGTTTTCTGTTGTTATTTAATCATTACAGACACTTTCATTTGGCTTTTCTTTTAGATAAATTATGTGCCAATATCTGGTTCTCATACTTTTTAAAATCTTTTTATACATTTATAAAACCTTGTTAGAAATACAACAGTAAGCTTAGATTCTTATTATGCAAACTGAATGAAACTTTACTTTTTACATGAAATCTGCCTCTTTCTAACCAGCAGAGGCAGAAATCCAGTGGAGAATCATGATTCATTTTCTATTTCAAATAGCTGCACCTGCAGTGTGCTGCTTCCAGTTCTACATCTTGAATAGCACATTCACCAACCACTGATTTACTACAAGAAGCAATAACAACTCATCCAGGCTCAACGTGTTGAGGATTTGTATGATTCTTTAAGTCAATCAGACTAAATGAACAGCAACAGTTATTTTTAATGTTAGACTTTAAACAATATCTTCTGATTTAGTTCAGTAGGTGGAAATGCATAAGGTTTGTTACAAAAACAATGGTTTTGACCTCCCCCCCCATAAGGGATTTACAGGCTTGTGTATAGAACATTTATACATGTTTTATGCCCAAAACTTTGCATTCATCCATGTAAACCATGTGGATTATAAATAATTACTGAAGAATGGAACTCTAGCTCTCCTACTTTTAACCCATGGTAACTTTAATCTCTCACTGCTGACAATTTGCCAGAATGTAAAACATTCTCTTGATGTTTTACATCTCTAGCTGCAATAACACTATCCAAATAAAGTTTTACTAAATTCATATACATTTATGCTTTGTCTGCATCGTTTATGAATTACAATCTGTACAGTGTCTAGAGATGCCTGCTTATTTTTGTAAAACTTCCCTTCAGTTACTGTTTAATTTAATAACATTAGTAAGAAGTTCCTGTTCTCCTTATGAGTTATTGTCGATCTTTGATTTGTAGGTTCTGACTTGGCAACAGTATAAGAGTTTGTTTCATTCATTTAATAGATTAATTTTAATATTAGAATCACATGCTAAATTTAGTGTTGCATTTTCACCTGAAATATTTTCTCCACCATATTGGGACAGCATTTTTATGAGTTTACCACACTATTTTGGTGAAAATTTGTCTGATAGCAGTGTTAATTTCCATGATCTATTTGTAAAAGGTCTGTGGTTATCTACAAATGAGAAACCGCACTGAAAATATATTTTGTTTTCATTTTAAATCACTCTTACAGCATAAGGTCAAGTTTTTATAATAGAATAGTTTATCATATCTATCACCTTACAAATATGCAACATAAAATAATCTGTTTATGTAGTTATCAATGTTGGTCGTCAGTAGGAGATAAAGTTGAATGAAACAGTGAGGAGTACTGTTTTTTTTTTCTTTTTTATTTTATAATCTACTTTTATGTATGCTAATTCCTGACAAATTAATGACAAACTATGCTGTTTGGTAATAACTTTCCTTTTGTTGATGTTCAAGGTCTGTTTTTCTGGCCATGCATCTTTGTAGTTTGTAGCTGGCTACCGACTCAAAATATTATAACTTGCACCATGGACCACTAAACTGGTTAAATTTAATTCCATTATCTTTGGTAAATATTATGCTAAAACACAAATAATTCTCGAAGATTAAACAATGTCAGTTTATCAAACTGCACACGCCTTCTTTCACATTGTGGAAAATAATATTTCACTGTCCCCCACCCCATTGTGACAATGCGATTCCCAATCTGCCTGTGGCTCTGTCGCACATTCATGATGCTATGATGACTTAATTTAAAAGATTAGGTTCCTTTATTGCCATTTTCATGCAAATTATTAGATGTATGATGTACATATTAGAACACATTTTTGTCTTTGCTTCTTACCTTTTCACACTTTAAGTTAATTTGTCTGAACAGCATTTTACACCATTTACTATTACAAACATTTATAACAAGTTTAGCAGCTGGATGCTTAAGTATAGGCAATTCCCAATGTCTGAGAGGGATAGAAATAGAGGAAGAAAAATAAGAATCATAATCAGTAAAGAAAAAAACATGAGTAAGACACAAATTCTGATTTGACAGTTGAACCAAAGACAAATTATTTTCTTTTCCTCTCAAATTTATGCCAGGTCAGGAAGTTAATGTATCACATGTTGAATTATGCTTGAAATACTCCTCAACTCAATAATTAGAAAGTGTTTCTGTCCAATTTTCAAATACTTACGTGTCAGTGAAAGTCCTCAAACCTATCTGTACAGCAGTGTGACAAATTGACGGGTGAGTTAGCACTTATTCAAATCTCCATTAGATATTCATGCTCTTTCCAAAAGTTTCACTTCTCCAATTTCCAGGAGGACCTCTCAGCGAATTCCTTAATGCAAGGGGAAATGGAAATGCGCTCTGACTGCTCAAGATAAGACTTTTAATTTGCTACTGTAAATTGAAGCTATTTGTCTTCAAACCCCAACTTCTGTTTCAGCTCAGCCATATCGCAGACTGAAATATATCATTCAAATTAATCCAAAATTGAAACCACGCCGTGGAATTTTGCTACAGATTTTTGCTGCTTGGCAAGGCATGAAAGTGACTGTGGCAGAGGCCACTGTAATTTGAGGTCACAAAGGAGGGTAAAGGAGGAATTAGAAAGAATTTCTTGCTATTTCATTTTTTTTATATGAAATGTGTTTTTTTTTTTTTTCTTGTGTTTTTCTGATTCATTACACCTGAAAGAAAGCAAAACAGCTTGTCATACCTTTTTATGTTCTCCTCTCTTTCTGAGGTTCCTCTCCGCTATATTTATTCATTCACATTTTTCTATTTCACCAATTTCATCTCATCACACTTCACTCTTCCTTCCTTACAGCTCCTATTTTCCCTTGTACATTATTCACAACCCACAAGTGCTGGTTACCGTCATCCAAACCACAAAGTGTTGATTCCCAAAATATGTTTTGTCCACAGGCCAACCCCTTATTGACCAGTGACCTTATATAGAATACTGTAATCCACAGACTATTTATATTTTTAACACTCATTGATTCTGACTATCAAGAATTCCACTCTATGCTGGAAAGCACCTCTGATAACATCTAATGGTCCTCAAATGCACACGCACATGCACACCCACGCACACGCAAATTAATGCTTGCATTGAACAAAAGCTGGCAGTGTCCTGTGTCCGGGCATCTTAATGGTCTCCATATGTGCCCTTGCTCCCACACAGCAGTTCCAACATGCCAGATTTATAAATCATAATCTCCGAGCTCCTCCAAAGAAATAAAAACAAACAAAACCAAAGTCTTTTCCTCTCTTTTAAAAAAAGAAATCCATCTTCCTTCAAAAGAAAATAGTACTGCCTCCTGTAAGAGATGAGGAAAAGTGCTTAAACTCAGAGAAATTTACGGCAGCATCCACGGTTCAGTGTTATTTCATCGACAGGAGCTGGTTCAGTGCCGTATGAATGTCCCATTGATCACCAGTGTTGCTGCTCATTTCTCAGTCAGACAAGACAGAGTGAAACCAGGCACTGAGTATGAGTAGCCAAATAAATGTCAAGCTGAGGGTGTGTTAATCGTTTTCAAGTGTGCACTTTTGTAGCCAAATAAATGTCACAGTTAAGAATGTTAATCGATTTCTGTGTCGTTTTATTAGCCACTACTAATCAAAGTCAAAGAGTGCTGGTAAGTGTTTTTTGTTAGTAATTTGTTTTTTCCGTACCTTGTTCCAGTCATGTATCTGATTTGTTAAACTACTGAAGTTATATTAGCTTGCAACTGTCATACTCTACAATAGAGGCCAACACATAAACTTAAAATTAATAGTGCTAACAAATTTGAGACATATTTTTGTTGAAGGTGACTTTCCTGTCAGAGACTCTGTCACAAAGGTCACTTTCTGTCTCTTCTGTGGTGTGCTTGAATACAAGTCCTAAATTCAACACAAGCTGTGTGTGGACTTCTTTTCAAAATACCTGGAATGGCAGTGAATACAAAAGTCTGCAAGGGCCACCAATGCTTTTCAGCGTCTGTTAAGTCTCAGAAACTTTGCGTTCTTTTCTGATTAAGAAGACGCGAGTCCTTTCTGGACATTTATTAGAAACATTGGAGCAGGAAGTACAGGTCAAATAAAGGCCTTCCTCCTCCGCTTTGCATTTAAAATTCTGAAACAAATGGAAAGATACTGAAAACACTGTCAGAATCAGGGGCGGTGACTTATGCTTCTGCTATTGGGTGCTCACCATTCACCCAATAGCAGAATTGTTGCTGTAGTCATTAGAAAATCAATGACAAGTGTATTCTCCTCGGCACACGTGGGTACTAAGAAATCTCTGTGGGTGCTCTGACCCCAAAGCACCCATGGAATCCCGTGGCTCAAAAGAGAGCCAACGCTAGATGAGCTCTTTGGCGACCATCTCCACTGAAGCAGCCAGACGGATAAAACTCAGTGCAAACAAGGATGATTTTTTTTCAATAGTGACAGGCATATGCATGTAGAAGAAAAGGCAAATGGACTTCATATGAAAACAAAGATCATATAAGCGTTTAAATTTTAATCAAAAGAGATCAGACATTAAAAAACTATAAATTTATATGAAATATTATTTTGCGTCCTTGCTATCATAATGCTGAATACTACGTAACTTATTAAAGCATTATTAAAATATTACACACCAGCTCTCTACAGTTGAAGAATGTAGTGTTTCTTTTGGGTTTTATTTATTTGTACATCCAACTCCTAGTGGTCTGTACCTTACCAGTTATTACCTCACCAGATATTACAAGTTTTTTTTGTTTCTCATCCCCAAAACACCCACTGACACTTGACAGTTTGATTTTGTTATATCATTACTACCATGATATATTTTAGATTTTAGGGTTGTTTAAATATATTTTACTGTTGCATTATGTGGAGTATGAATTACTGATTAAAATCAAGACTATGAAACACTGAGTGGTTTCAACAGGAAACTTGGAGACCTTTCATGTGTTCATCGGCTTTACAAAGTTGTAAAAATGGACAGGACCTTTCAGTTACTTATCATTAGTTGTGACTTTTATTTCAATAAATTTACACAACGTACAGCAAAAATGTATTATTTACATCAGGCTCAAACACTAAAGCATCAACTTTTTAAAATACAAGTTGTTCCTGGTTGTTTTGTACTATTTGTGGATTTTTCCTAATTCAGTTTAATAATAGGCATTGAGAAATGTATATGAACCTGTACCATATGAAGCAAATCAGCTGAAGTTTGGGCATGAGTTATTGGACCTCCTATAGGCGTTGAGGTCCTTGGAGAGCTGCCATCCAAACTGACCTCCAGAAGGGCACGCTCAGATGGACATAAGTGCTGCTTTGACAAAGTGGTGGTGCAGAAGAACCTTTAAAAAATAAAAAAAATAAACTCAGCCTTTCCAGCAGAAAAGATTGTACCAGACTCAGCTTTTGCCACTTATCAGGACACTGTAGTTGCCATTTAGATAAATGTGGCATTTCATTCTTTGTAGATTAATTTATGACGGAAAGAAAAATATCCAACTTGCTGAAACGGGACACTTCTAGCAAAGCAGAGTTTTAATGGACAGGCCCATAAGACCATTTATTTGCAAACTAAAACTAGATTATCTCATTTGCTGTCAGTTACAAGAGAAAAGTGTTATTAGCATGATTTATTTTACATTTCAGAATCCATTAAGAAAAATAAAAACTCAAATTGATATTAAAAGTTTTAAATAATTGCTCATTGGTGTATAGTTTATCAGTGTAGCTTAAACTCTGCTGTTTGTCTCTACAGTAATAGAGACTTTTGCGGTTTTTACAAAGGTTTCATGAATCTCAAGCTATGTTATACAAAATCTCTGCTCAGTGCAAAATTACAGTTTGATTGTGTCCATAATTTTATATTTTGGACAAAAGTAATGCAGATTTAGAAAAGTGAAATAACTCTTTCATGTTGTGCAAGATTAGAAATCTGAAAGAGCGTTTTTCTATATATACTCTGTGGTTTCATGTTTTCCGCTGGCTCCTTCTGTTGCGGTCTGTGAAACTCCCAGCGTTCCCTGTTATTCCTGCAGTTCCTTATCATAAGTTTATTATGATGAAGAACTGGCATTCTCATATTCATATTCTTGCTCGTCTACTGTATTGCTGTCAATTTCTAATAACGTTTTATGTTGTGTTTATGTTAATATGGTAACACTTTCTTTGAGGGGTTGCCAATAAGGCTGTCATGACACCGTCATAAACATGACATAACACCTGTCATGAACATGAGTAAGTCTTCATGAATATTTATGACTGTTGTCATAAAGTGTCATTCGATAAATCATGACATTTTTAATACAAAGTTGACATTATTCAAAACGTCTTTGTTATGGCAACTTGACATTAACCAAGAAATCGTGATCTGACATAAATTTGTTATAAAAGTATTACTGATTAAACTTTAAAAAATAAGTAGCATTATGTTATTAAAGCTAAAGTTTAAACAGTAATACTTTTACTCATGTTCATGACAGGTGTTATGTCATGTTTATAACGGTGTCCTGACAGTCTTTTTCACAACCCGTCAAATAAAGTCCTACCATTAATATCAAGAAACTCAAAAGGGCTTTGCACTAAATGAACACACTGATAAATAAACAACCTCCAAGGCAACGTTTATATAAGCAGGAAGTTCAGAAGACAAATTGCCAATGAGTTGCTGCATTTTCCATCTCAAACAAGACTGTATTATTTCCATTAATGCAAGGGGATTAAAAATAATAAAACAAGAAAAATAATAATAATTTGATTGGAAGAGGTGCTGAACAAAGCCTGAGATGTGTGAGGAAAAGCAGGGAAAGAGGGCTTGCGGATACATTTGAGGAACATTTCTTTCTGAAGCTTTGTAACAGCAGATGATGAACCCTGAATGCACTCTCCAGAGTTGACACTGGCGCTCCCCCCCCCCATTGTCTGGTCCTACACAGCCCAGTCCTACCTCTCACACAAAGCCCATCTCCACCCTTCGCTGACAAGCCATTCAGTGGGGAAAACGCAACATTGATGGGCTCTATCTTGCAGCATTTTGTAGCCTGTCCATTTTTCAATAGGCCCTCGCTCTCCCAGACTCATGGCAATACTTTGTAATGGAAATCTGTAGTGGGCAAAACAGCACAAAAACACTGTTCCCTGCCGTCATCTGTCGCAACGATTTTATGGTCTGGGAGCAGACAAGTGAGTGAGTGTGTGCACTGAGGGATGTGCCTGTTAAGAGATGGAGGTTGCTCCACAGAGCCATGGGTTATAGTTCCTTATAACTGAGCAACCCATCAATTGGTCCTGCAACAGGCCGGGGCAGAAGAGCACTGGCCATTAGGGAACCTAAGCCGGTGTGTGTCTAGCCTCTGTGTGTGCGCGCGCGCACACACATGCATACATATTTTTAAGGTCTGAGTGTGTAAAAATGAAACACATTTAAGCAGTGAACAGATATGGCAGTTGGGAGTTACTGCTATTGATTTGAATGAGACTAGCTGCATTTGTGCCTCCCTTTGGAAGCTTAAAGGATTAATAAAGCAGTAAGGACATGTCCAGTACCATTTCTTATATGCCTCTGAGTTGAGCTGGTGACGAGGGAGGGAGGACAAGCAGGGGGAGATAGATGATAGAGAAAATTGTCATGTGAAAAGCTTGTGGAATGAAGGAAGAAAAAACAGAGAGCAGAACAGGCTCAGGGAAGGAGCTTAGCAGAATTAAAATATAATTCAGAGATGAAAGTTTTATTCTAATAGACACATCTTCTAATAACTGCAAATATAGTTCTCAGTCACAATATTAATTTGCTTAGAATTCATGAAATGACAGTCTCTGCATTAAAATTAATACCTAATACATGCCTATGCATTAGTTGGTGGGGTCACTAAAATAGGCATGGTTTTTCCTACAAAAAACTGCTATAAGGCTTCAGATATTATTGTATCTGAAACCTTATTACACAATTTATTACACTTCTCAAATGTGTTCTTTACTGTAATCCAGCTCATGCATGCATATGCCTCCAAGGCAATTACAGAAAAGTGACAGGAAACTTTAGAATGAATTTGAGTTAAAGGACAAGAGAAAGAAAAAAGGGGAAGGCGAGATGGTGAGGAAAAAAAAAAATCACTTTGCACATCTGCTGGACCATGTTCCATGCAAGAAGATGCACACAGCATCATTCTCCTGCTACCGGAGAAACAGGAATTGAAAAGGGCAAATCCGGGTTCGTGCACCTTGCTAAGACTAGCCAGTGGCGACAGTCTATCTGGAACTCAGTGCTGCTGAAAAGGGCATGATGAAAATGCTCCAGCTCTCAGCATAAAATGAGCTGACACAAATTCCAATCCATTGGTTATAGTCAGTGAAGAGGCAGATTTTATTGAAAACAAATTTGGCTCAAACTTCTGTATAATAACAATCTGGAGGTGGATATGCTTAACAGTGTTGGCAAATTTCAGCAAATCCATTAGTCTTTTGTTGCTAATTAAGCATAGATCAAACATGTTAGTCAATTTCTGAGTGTTCCATTTATTTTGATGCCAGAGTTTTGTCTTTAATTGTGTGGTAAGCCACCAGCTGAAAGAACTGCACTGTGCCCAGTTCCCTTACAATAGTGAAAACTTTTAATTGTGACATATGTTATCAGCCAGTATTTGAAATTATAGAGAAAAAAAGCAAAAAAAAAACAAAAAAAAACTGACTGTGGAGCAAAACCTAGCTCTTCATGTTTATTTAATGTACTTTGTTAGAAGCAGCTATTCAGGAATAGTTGCTTCTAACTGCCTGTTCACCAATCCCACTAATGTCCAAGCCCATTACTTATTCTGTCACAATCTGGCATATTTTCTCCAGCAATTTATGCTTATTATTACTGAAATGTATTTGGTATTTAGAGCTTAACTCATCAATGAATCAGACAGTGTTGCCCTTTCATCTAGGTTAATTCATCTGGCCTTCTGTTGGAGTCCCTGCTATTAGGAGCGATTTTTGCACATGGAGTTAGATAGGATGTTGAGAAAAATATGGCTTGATCTTTTTTCTTCTTTCCTAGTTTAAAGTGCAAAGTGAGATAACTGACAAATTTAACACTCTCTGTAACGAGCAACTGGTCATTGATCCGGACTCTCTGGTTTCTCCCAAACTATGGTGGTAGTTGAAAAGGCTGTTTCTGTGTCAATACCATGCTGGAAGGCCCGCTCAGAAAAGGAAGATCAATAGATTAGTTTCAGTGAGGAAGTTGACTGAAGTTGGCATTCCTTCGATCATGTGGATGGGTAAGAGAGATAAGCTGCGGTTTGAATTCAAATCATAAGGTCATCTATAACTGAAACAAATTAGAAGCAGATGCTTTTTAGAGTGAATTGGTTACTCTGGTTCTCAGTGCTCCTGGAGGAGAAACAAATGTGTAGATTTTAGTCAAGGATTATGATCTATACAAAGATTTGACACAGCTTTTGAAGAAAAAACACATGGTTTGGTATTCAAAATGCATCTCTTTATGTTTACAATATTTCAGGTAAAAAAAAAAAGAGAGAGAAAACAAACGTATATAGATTGTTTTATCACTCATCTAATTTGGTCAATATTAGCAATAGTGTTTTATAAAATGTAAACACTATAAAATACAGTTGTTTCAAGACTTTCTTTGGTTTTTTTCTTGTTTTTTCACCACATTATACAAAATCAAAACCAGAGGTTTATATATTTCATTTTATTTTGCTATTCTTGTTTTTTTTTTTTTGTTGTTGTTTTTTTTTTGCTTGTTTGTTGTGTTTGAAATGCACCAAAATGTGTTGTCAAGTTTTATGCCAACATAAAAAAAAATGTGTGAATATGGATCAACCTACCAGTGTCTGTCATATCTGATGCCAAAACAATATCCCTCTGGTTTCAGAGTCAGTTCTGGCTGTAGGTCAGAGCTGATCTGCAGCCAGAATTGTTTTCTGCCCTGAAAGCAGGAAAAAGCTGTGCTATTCTCATAACTGCCCCGGCTAACAACTATGTGAGCTAGAAAATTTGTTTACAATGGCTTCATTCAGTCTTATAATAACAAGTCAGTAATTGCACCCAGCCCATTCCTGATAGATTTGTAGTCATAAAGGACAAATATTAGGAAAATGCTGTGAGTAAATAAGTTATGTGGCCTCGACTTATTTAGGAGGCCACAGGCTGTTTATTCACATATATTTACACAAGTCCATAGAAAACCATAATTCAAGATTACAATGACTCCATATGGAATATTTATTATCTGCTGAACACCTACAAAATGCACATCTTACATAATAGCTAACATCACTACAAACATTGTAATCTGGGTTGTTCACATGTGGGCTTCTTGGTCAGCTCATTCGCTCCACTTTTTTTTGACTCATTCTTGCAGTTATGCAGCACCTTAAGTGAATATACAGCTTTATTAACATTTCCTTAATCACTTCCAGACTGCCTGAAAAAAAAAATCTGTGTGGTTTCCTGACTACAGTTCTGCTGATTGCTGTCTTTTCAACTGCAACCCAATAAGCTGCCATGTGAACCACTGGTCTGCATTTTTCCCACTACACTGCCTCCCTTTGGTGACCTTAGGCTAGGGTCCGGTTACTGTGGTTTTTCTTTTTTTTTTTCTTTTTTCAAAATATTTAAACAAACTATTTAATCCGTGTCAAAATCCTATTCTTAGATCAACATTACACACAACAGTAAAAATATGCACAGTAGTACATGTATCATATTTTTAAAGCACATGTTTCACTTACTCATATATTTTTCACAAAGTTTCTTTTCCCAGATCACCAGTCACCACAGCAGACCAGAGTAGCACCCAAATTAATGTAGACTTCCTACTCCAGTGCTCATTAGGATTCGGTCACTCACCACAATCTTTTCCAGACAACCCCTCCAAAATGTCTCATGTTGCTGGTCTCCTCCAGGGCAGGGGCCCTAAAGTGTGCAGAAGCTAAATTTAACCAGCAGACACTTTTTCAGAGAACCTATGAATCATTTATTTCTGACTTCAAACAAATATTTGGTTGCAGTGAAACTGCTGTTGAAATTACCCAATTATTGTGGAACATAAAACAAAGAAAGCAATCAGGAATTGACTTCACTATAGCTTTCAGGACACTGGCTGCCTCTTCTGGATGGAATCAGCAAGCTTAACATAAAAATGTCTGCAACAAGCCTTGAGCAAACAGTCAAAGGAAAAGCTAGTTTAGCTCAAATTGAATTGAAAAGCTTGCATCTTGTGGGGGGGTAGGGCGTGGCATGAGCCCCCACTATGTGGAGCGGGAGTGGGAGGAAGGGGGGCACTGGAAGTATGGTTCTTCCAGGACGCCAAACAAGCTGGGACCGTTTTTCTTCATAGTCCACAAGATTTTTTTTCCAAAAACCTTCTAGATAATCAACATAATAAGTCTTTTACAGTGCTGGAGTCTTTATGGTCTTTCCTGACTTGCATCAAGGAGGCCACATGTGATGGTTTTCTGTCAGGAAGGTTTTTCTCAGGGGATTGCAAGGTACATCTTTGTTTTTATTTTTGCTCAGCAGTAGTTTTCATCTTGGGATATTTGTGCCAAGAGCCTTTCTTATTGTTAAACTCTTACCCTAACTGAAGTGAGGTCTACAGTTCCAGTTTCAGTACTTGTTTCATGTTTATTTATTGGCAACATTTGGATCCTGGAAGTAATATTGAGTTCAGCTTTCCATCACAGTTACTGCATGATTTGAGAAAAGGGCAGATTACTTTTTCATATAGGACCAGGTTGGTTTGAATTGATTTTTCCTTTTATAAACGAGCTCACCATTTGAAAACCTCATTTCGTATTATCTTTGCGTTGTGTGATCTAAAGTATGCTGGTGTGACAAAAAAGCAAAAGAAGAGAAAATTTGTGAGGGGGGGAATAATATTTTGTTCCCTGCACTAAATTTCTCAAACATAGAACAAAACAAAGTACCATTATCATTACCGCTTACTGCCCATCCCTATTTTCATTTCCTGCTTCTTTTTTTTTTTCCTTTGGAAAATATACAAGGTGAACTTAATGCTGCCACATTACCTCTGAGCAATGTTGAAAGTAAGAGAAACATGATGCCTTGGATGGATGGCTCTAATACATTATTGATGACTGTCTGGTTTGTTGGTTTGGACGTAATAGTCCTTGGAGAATTTATGCATAGCATCATTTCAAAGAGAATAGTGGCCTTCTTTTCATCTCCTGTTGCTTTAATCCAAGTACAGCTGTGCTTCGGCGGCTTGATTTAGGCAGGCACACACAAAACAAGCCTGCACCCACACAATCACACTCATGCAAGCGTTAAGGTGTCATGCTAGTTTTATTCTTCAAACTCTCTAGGGTATGTGCGTACTTACTATCTGCAGTGAAGTCACTTAATATGGGTAAGCCCACAAACACACTGTAGCGCCCACTGTGAGGTGTCAGCATGATTGTTGATCTTTGCTATTCTCACAGGGCATGATGTTTATTTGGTAACCTCAAGGTTTTGTCACATTTTGTATTCCACATTATTCATGAAGGGCTCCTTTCCCTAAGTGGGAATGGCACGGCCAAGAGCCCTGCAGGGCTTAAAACGCTGCAGTCATTGGCACAAACACACAGAAGTTTACGCAAAAGCAAGAAAAGAATGCATAGAAATCAACCTCACGCCTACAAATCATTTGTCTACATAGATATTCGTCGTACGCAGCTTGCAAATAAACGCAAGTACACATAACATAATTGAAGTTCAGCAGCATTATTTCATTGTTAAAACAAGCATAACCTTGTGAAAGCGAAGTTCTGATGCCACTTTTCTAAACTGACCATTTGTCTGAAAATATTTCTTTCCATGAACACATCGTTCTTCATACCTTCCAGATGTCAAACCAAAGATCCGAAACTGTGTATTATACTGCTCAAATGTACTTTATAAAGAATAACATATAAACATTTTCCTTACAAAAATATCAACAAACTTAGTTTTTAAATAACATATTTATCAACTGTGTATGGTTGATGGTTATGTTTAGAATGAGAGTAAATGTCTGGTGACTTCAAGTGTAACTATCTCCCCAGTAGAAACTTAACCCTGGCCCAGACAAATTTTGAAAAATTCCAACAAAGTGTCTGGAGTCAAGAGACACAGAAGGCCACAGACAAGTGTGTGAATGAGCGGTGGGGGTAAACAGGACTGTGGCCTTGACATTTGACATTTGTACTGCAGTAGTTTGGCATGGATGCATGTACTTTTACATTTCAACAGGATACAGTACAATGAATAGGTGTGTGTTGACCTTCAGAATTAAGGAAATATATAATCTCCTCACCATCTCATATTTTCAGATGTAATGAAAATATTTGAAACCTGACACAAATACAGAAGGAAATCAGGAGTTTATCTCACTTTCACTTACAGTGAGGAGGACGTTAACACAGGTAAAAATAAATATCCACTGTTAAAGAACTGCAGGTCAGTCTTAGGAGGAAATTAACCCACTGCAATAAAAAATAAATACAATTATTTTTTTATGCTTTTTACACATTTTCAACATGGTGGCTGACAATTGTTAATGGCAAAACAAAGTCAAGAGCAGAAAATATATTTGCAATTGAGCAGTCTTCATGGCCCTACCACAGTCTACCATTCTGTGTCACTAAAAAAACAACATGTCAATCACAACACTTCACTGTTGCAGGGTCAGAGGTTTCATCTGGCAGCACCACCTTGCATCAGGTGTTGCTGTGAATGTTTCCTATACAACAAGTAAACACCTGACATTTTCATCTTTCTAAGCCCCACGTTGTTTCACATACCGAAGGAAACTGAGATGCTGGTGATACGCAGTCAAAATTCAATATTTTTCAGCTGTTAAATTCACTAAATAAAACGTTACATACTGTTGCTTAATTACACACAGATTAATATTTTCAAGCCTTTATTTTTTGAAATTATTATGGTTTTCCATTTGATCTAATGAAAACACATTTAAAATCTGAATATTACTTCAGATCATTTAAAAAATAATAATACAGATATCTTATGACAAGTATGCTTAGTACTTGCTTAAAAGTTGGCAATTGCAGAACATATTCATTCTGAAAAATAAACCTTATCAGAAAGTATATTCTACTTTATTGTTTATTTCTATTTAAAAACCCAGATGTCATCTGAGTGTGAAATAATTTAGACATGTACCTGAGGAAGACATTTTTTAAACAAACTTTTTGGACTGTAGAACCCCATCTGCCTTTCTCAAACATATTAGCTGTGAAAAATGGTACATAGAATGGATGAACGTCTGGTATCCAGTAACAGCAGTCTGCTGAACGAACGGAGGCAAAGATTACCTGTTGTAGATTTTTCTTTAATATTAAAGATAAATATTTAAAGTACCTTGTAGAAAATTCCTTCTTTTCAGAATGAAGTCGGCATTAAAAAGAGAATAATAACTCCAGTCACAAGAAATATTGTCACCGCATGTGCTTTATTCTAAACGGATGTACATAGATAGAACAGCTTGAGATTTCTTTACTTATCCCCATGTTGTAGGCAGCGTTTAGGAAATTGATGATTATCCTATCCTGCTGCTGACAAAGCAGCAAGGTTGTGGCAGAGATGCTTGGTTAGCCACCATCCCTATTTGCAGAGAGCACTGGTTTGGAAGAGCGCAGCACAGTGAATGGTTCTGGTGAAATCAGCAGGAGCAAAAACTGGGGCTTTTATCTGCAGGAAATAAAAGCCTGACTGTGTCATCATGCTCCCAAAAGACTCCACTCTGGTTAGCAGGGTGCCCTGATTGGCATACATTTGCAAATTTCTTGTGTGCTGTGCTGCAAAGGAAAAAGCGTCAAAAGCTCGATGCCATTAAGGTTTGTCTCAAAGATGGAACCCATGTTGAGACAGTTTTAAACCAATTTAAAAAATAAATAAATAAATGTATGTAATGTAATGTACATTTTTTCTATTAAATGTTGTTTTCTGTAAGGCCCCATAATGGTAGACATAGTAACCAGTTTCTCATGTATATTTCTGGAAAAAAAAGAACTTTACCCTTATTTTAGGCTTAAATTTTTCTGTGAAATATATTTTTGCTTATTTGGAACAGAGAAGAATCCTGATGAAAATAGATTTTAAAAAATCCTTGTCAGTGAAGAGATTATAAGGGAGCAGATGCTGTAAAACAAGGCAGGATTTGTAAACGGGTGTAAACAAACTGTAAATTTGTAAACTTTTCTCATATTTTGAGAAATGTTCATCCTGTTCAAATTAAACAGTTCTCTACATACAATTTATCAAACAAATAGTTTAATTAATCCCAAGTAGAGAGGTACCTTTTTGAAAATAATGACCAAAAAATTGATTATTGAAAATAATTTTGCTCATCTGTGACAACTGTTTTAACTACGGATATAATCATACTCCCACTGACTGCACTGATTGTGAAAGAATAACTTCAGATGCTTCTTTATTTTATGAAAATGGAATCCAGTGATCAACTATTTTGTGATCACCACTGGAAAAAGTTTACTCTATTAAATTGCTTGAAAATTGTTACAACTTACTCTGAAATTTCATTTCATAGACAAGCTCTGTGTCGACGTCGGTAAAGAGACACTATAGGATCACACGGATCACACGCATGGAACATGCTGAAGTTTTCATCTGCCTGTTGACTTTATGTGTGACATTTTTCAAATTCAACTTTGAGATTTCTATTTTTGTCCTTGTCTATATGAACCACAATATTTCTAGAATGTTTCCAACACCTTATTAAATCCACACCACAAACTGTCACATGCAAAACGGGTTCCAAACCAGTACTAATAAAGTCACTAAAGGTGCTATAGCAGCCAATCACGTTCTAGCTTTCATTAACATAGAAAATACTCCTAGATTACCGCTTCTGTGTGTTTTTCTCTTTGATTTTTAAACCCCCATTCGGTTGTGGCGGACAGCCGCTCACATCCAGCCAGGTTCTGCAGGAGGTTTCTTCCTGTCCTCCTGTTCTACTTTCTGCTGTTGCTTTACACAGCCCTCATACAACAGACTGATGTGAAGTCAAAAACGCAATCCAAACGAATGTCCACTGTCGCCACATGCTCAGCCAATAGCGGTGAATGCTGTAAGTCAATGACTCAGTGCAATCTGCTGGGTTTCATTTGAAAACTTTTAAAAACAATTTGGATATTAAACTGAACTTGACGGCATTTGTTGATTATTTTGAATAGATTACTATACTGCACTTGACATTGAATCTCTTTATATGACTGGAAGAAAATTACTTTTTTTTTTTTCCCCAAGTGCCTGGAACATATGTTGTGAACTGGCTCTGTATATATTAACTGAATTGAATTAAACAACCACCACTTCTGCTTGAACCAAAGTTTCTCTTATGAATAGGGATGCCTCTTGAAAAATTGTATTATTAGAAAGAAATTTAAACATTTCTATATATCTTTGCCGGGTCTATCGTACTTTAGAGTCTCTTGGTGGAATTGAAATGAATTTATTGAATTAGAGTTTTCATAAAAGAAAATCAGAAAATGGTCATTCATAATGCTGTCGCACAAACTGAACTTTAGAAGTTTGTTCTTTAGAGTTACTGTGTAATTACTGTTAACACTGCACCTGCTTTTGAATAAAGAGCTCAAAAGCTTTTGCTGATTCTAGAAAGTCCATATCCAATTTATTTCTTTGAGTATTTCAAGGTTTGTTTGCTTTGCTTGTTCTGTCTTTTTTTCAAATAAACTGTTAAAAGCTGCGGCTGATTGTGCAAAAACATGTGACTGAACAGACTGTTCAAGGAAACTTGCAATAATAAAGTGTTTGAGTCACACATTCAGCTTTGTTGTTTTTTCTGAAATATGTCCAAACCTTTTAGCCTCAGCCCATTTACTCAGGACGACAATTGATTTTGTGAAAATTAACAAAGAAGACAAAACATGTGTGGGAAAATTGATTCTAATGAATGCAGAGATGAGTTCATGGATTATAATGAAATTAATGCACTGAAACATAATTTGATGTGCATAATAAATGTAAGATGGAACAATGTAACAACATAACAGTATGTTGGCCTGTTTGTAACAGTAAAAGTGATTGCTAGCAGCTGTATAACACTATGAAGTGGCAGGAAAGGTTAAACAATGACGTGGATAACATAATCCAGCTTCTTTTTACACTGCAGTAACATGCTGCAAACAGTGCGCCAAAGGCTTATTCCTTCGAAAATCCATCTTCTCCATTCCTATAGCTAAAGGAGTTGTAAATCTTATTAAAACTCTAGAGTAAATAAATATGATGATAAATACAGCACTGGGCATGGAGTATGAAAATGGAGTGGTTCAGTGAATGCAGTTGGCAGGTGTCCTGAAAATAATAGTGAAAGATGATGAAGTGACGAGGCGTTTTCCCACTGGAAACTGTGACTGATAAGCTCCACTGGCTGATTGGCCTATTCCCTGTTGAGCTGAATGCAGACTTCACAGCCCACAGAAGAACAGGGTAACATTAAATTGAACATATGAGCCGTCCTTTACAAGTACTAACTGTGTCAACTGATGTGCTCTACATGGTTTTTGAAAAAGTGATTTCATGGGATGAACTATGGTTTTTATTGTATTTATTTTACATCTTGTCTTATTAGAACCACAAAATTCAATCTTTTTTTCTGGGGTTTTATTGCTAGTCCAACAAAATGTTCCACAAACATAATAAAAGTAAAACGTTATTGGCTTTTTACATTTGTTTTTATAAATAAATATTTGAAAAAAGTAGCAGGCATATCCAAATCATGCTTCAGTGATATACAGAACTGAATAATAATAATAATAATAATAACAACAACAACAAGAAGAGGAATGAAAAACAACAAAGCAGAATAAAAATGACCACAAACACAAAGACAGGAGTAAAAAAACACATCAGAAAAAACAACAAACCAACTGTGTGACAAATCACTGAAAATAATTGAGTTAAAAACAGCAAAAAAAAAGAAGCCTGTCAACTATTTAATGGCAACTTGCCCCGTATTTTTGGAGACACGACTTTTACGACCAAATCTCTTCTAAGATTCAGCCCAGCTTTTTCAGATAACCAATAGAACCTGAGCACTTGATCTAAGGGCTGCTGGTGAAATATGTCAGTGAAGCAAGTCAGAGAACTATGGAGGAGCAAAACCAACAATGCATTTGAAAGCCAACAGAAGGAAAATCAATCACAGGCTGCCACTGGAGAGATGGCAGAACAGGTGAAATATGTTTGTAAATTGCATGTACAGGTTACAAGATGAGCAGCTCCACTCTGAATGAGCTGAAGTGGTGAAAGAGAGTCCTGAATGATCCCAACATGAAGTGAATGGCAATAATCTGGTTGAGTTGTGATAAAAGCATGGATTATTATTTCCAGGTCATGTTTGACAAGACTGGTTTTAGCTTGGCAACCTGGTTTAACTGGGCAAAACGTTTCTGCAAAACATTGCTAAACTATTTATTATTGAATTTGAGTCCAGGGTTTTATTAAGATTTGTAACCTGTTGCACAAAGGTTTGAAAAAGGGATGTGTGAATTACTGTCTGGGCTGAATAAAATAACTTGTGAATTTTGGAAAGCTCTGAAAATGCATGGCCAATCATGGCTTGGTGTATGTGAAGACATATTTAATCCATTGATTCCCAGATTACCCAAATGAAACTGTGAAATAAATCCTCTTCAAACGTTACACGATCAGTAAATGCATTCCACCTGTGGGTAATATAACCTCAATTAGATTTGTTAGAAAATATTTGTGAACATAGAGCTGCCAGAAGACCAAGAAATATATTAAACTGGATCATATTTAGGGAGCAGGGTTAGGTTATAAAACAACATATGTTTGTAGGGGGGCACAGCAAATAATTGGAAGAATGTGCTCCTTTCACATTAGACATAAAGTGAACTTTTCGGCCTGCATCCAACACTAACACTCTACATCCCAATAAGCAAACCATTCCCACTGTGAAAGAAGATGGGACCAGTTTCATGCTGTGATGAGGCTTTTTTTAATGGCCATAGGGAACCTGGTGAGATAAGATGAACAGAGCCAAATGCAGGAGAACTGATGAAAAGAAAAGTTAGAGATGCAAAAGATGGGACTGGTGCAAAGGTTTACAATAACCATACATATTCTCATAGAGCTACAATTGAATGACTCAGATTAAAACATATTCATGGGTTCAAATGGCCATGTTAAAGTCTAGATTTTAAAATGAAAACATTTCTATTTATATACGCTCTCCATCCAAGTTGATATTGAGATATGTATATCTAGAACATTGGGTGGTGAAAAAAGCAAGACCCTGTAACCACACTCAAATTTACTGAAAAACTTAAAAGTAATGCTCAATACAGGTTAATTTAGGTTGGCAACTCTGCAATCTGCAACTCTAATTATTTAGAGTGGGCATTTAAACAAAACAAAGGGACCTTAATCTTGAATAAAGCACATATATGACTTTGTTTTGCACCTCCCTAGAAAACAATCAACCTACATGCCAGAGCAAGTGCTTTTGATCAAAGATCACCTTGTGCATTTGCTGTTGGGATTATCCACTTGCTTTAGTGGGTGATTCAAAATGGCAGCTCTGTGTATGCTGGACAGGTGCTCTACCCACCATCAAAGTGGGAGTTTATGAGAAGGATTTTCTTGAGAGCGCGCCCACTCGGTGAGATCAAGGGTGGGCTGAAGTTGGAGACTGTTGTAACAAGCCACTTCAGCCAGTTAACAGTCTTATTAATCTTTGTGTGATTCAATCGTTCCTGTGTCAAAAGCAGAGATTATGCTCATCTATCACCTGGAACTTGTGATATTACTCAGAAACACACAGTCTGTCTAACACATACTCACAACTCCAAATGGTATTTTAATGTCAGAACTTTGTATTCGATTGGTCACTTGAGAGGTAGCGATGGATTCAGAGGACAGCATGTTTTATATACATACTACAGTAAATTTATCCTTTTTTTCTCTTTAATTTTAAAGCAAATCTTAAGCAAAGTTACCTAATTAAATGATGTAACATTGATTAAAGGACATATTCAAGGTGGCAAAGCAAAATAGAAAGAAAAAATAATAATTAAAGGGGAAAACATTTATTTTCAAAAGTACATGAGGAGATTAAATACCTGCAAAAATCAGGTGCTCAATACATGATTTTCAGATTAATTTAGCTTTGGAATATGGTGCAATATCTTCATTGAAGTAGCTATTATAGGATGAGTTAATTGTTGTCATAAAGGGATGGATACAGCTAGAAACAGTACTCAGGAAGACTGTAGTAAAATCAGCATTTTTGAGCTTTTCATCATGTTTTGATGTTATTCCCTCATCAAAGCCATACCTAAACTGTTGCTTTGATTCTTTCATGCTTGTTCGAGAAACACGTTAATCTTCCATGGCAACCAAAACAGATGTGAAAAAAGTTTAGTGTGACCAAGCTCTGCTGATGAAACTCCTCCTGGGAGCTGCAGTTTCCAATCTTCTGAGCTTCAGCCTCACAGAGCAGCCTGCCCCTCCGTTCCCCCACTCGGCTTCTTCAGACTAGCCGGCAGCAATTAGCAAACACCTAGTTGAATTTCCCATCTGCTGAGCTCATCATACAAGCTACTTGAGTAGAGCATAATTTATTAAACAGAAGCCTAATTTCAAAGCATTAAATTACGAAGTGACATTTATTTTAAAAGGGGCCATAACGTATATTTTCCAGGGACTAAGTGCCATTTTATAGCATAGTTATAAGTAACTATGTTACCTTGAGTTGTTGTAAAAATACTAAAAGACATTTAATTTAACACCTTAAGATTGGGCCACTGTCTTTTTAAAAACTCAGACTCTTTCTGAAACTCCGCCTTTAGGAAGTCATCACAGCATTGTATTCTATTAACTTCATAACAACATTTTTACCAGCTAGCCTCCCCTAGTATGATCTTCTGCCACTGTAGCAATTCTGCTTCAAGGTTCAATGTGTTGTACAAGATGGTATTCAGAACTGCAGTAAGATGCCACATCTACATGCCTGAATATATTTGGTTGCTCCTGTGATTAACTTATTTTATATTTGTATTAGCAAGAACTGAACAGGAATAAGTAATAAAATATTGGCATTGCTACCTATATCATTGTGAAAACAAGCGTTGTTGAAACTCAATGTAGGCTGAGAAAAGTTTGAATGCAAAATAACACGTTTCAGATCTTTTGAGTAAAGCTTTTTGCTTTATATTGATCTCAGTGAGCAAACAATAATTGTGACCTTCTGCAGACTCATACAAAGGAAAGTTTGCTGTATGATTTTCAATGCTTTTAGTTGAAGATCTCTGAACTTTTCAGAAATTCACACATGATGTGACTGCAGCTCATCTCTGGGCTACCATTCACAGATCAAAATCACCACCCTGGAGAGAAAACCTTAACAAAGCAGTTCAGGCCATCATCTCACTAACCCAAGCTGAAAGCACTATAAGCTGGGTTTGAAGAGAATTATGGTATTAAATCTGATCAATATATCAATAGTGTGAAAACACATAAAATTGTATTGGGATTTTACATCAATAGACAAGAATCAACAACATTGGTTCTCTGCATTATTCTACACGTGAAGTGCATTAGCCACTCCCTGAAGATCGTATATTTGAATTTGATTAATTAATCATAGACATATTTTTTAAATATATATCTGTCATTAGTGATACTTTTTACATTTTTTGATAATATATGGTGACTTTTTCCATTTTATGGTGCACATCCTGAAATAGACAATGAATTTATATTGTTTCTTATTGCTACTATAATAACAGGGGTTGTCACTTACTGAGAGTAAAATGAGGACATTTAAGTTACAACATAGTGATAAAAGCATAAAAATCACCTTCTTGTAACTAATCAGCACCATTTTGACAAGTACTTCTCAGCTCCCTCTAAGCAACCTTCCAGCACAATTCTCAAGTTCAAATCACTGTGTGAGAGTGATGTTTAAGTCTGTCGTAAATGTGACAGACATTATATGTGTATGTGTCACATGCTTTGCCTTTTTATAAACAAAATAACTCTTTACTCTTACTGGGGCCAATCTATGAGGCCTTTAAAGTTCCATACAGGAATCTAAGAAGTCTTGTAAATTTTATCATCTGAAACAACGTCTGGGCCAGCATGTTAGCAAAGCTGGCCCAAGGCATAGGTAGAGTCATTTGCAGTCCCCAAGAGCACTGGATTCATCAGGATTACACCTTTGTGTGCACATCATCAACAACACTTGTGATGTAAGGATATTTTGTAAAAACATATATATATACTGTATATATATATAGTCTTGTAAATTGTAAGGCATAGAGCGTGAAGAGTGAAATACTTTTTCTTGAATATATTAACAATAATAGTTATGCACTTTTCAAACTTCATCTTGCTTCATGGTATAATTACCTTTGCAGAGGTCAAATAACTTAAAACTATGTCAATATAATACAAAATAATTAGCTTCCCGTTAAAAAAAAAAGAACACCATATTAAACATATTAGATGGTGTATATTACTATACTGCTGTAAATAATAATAATTTTCATTGACTCATCATACAAACACTTATAAACATGTATGATCTACAAAGAGGTAGTCATCCTGCAGTAAGTGACTGTGGTTGGAAGACCTCCAAATCACATTGTGCAAAGTGTTTCATAGCAGCCTCGGATCAGCTTTTACTCCTACATATTTCATTACAAATGTCGCCATCATTGGTACTGCAATATTACTAGCAAGTTAATCTATTGCACCACTAGGAAAATGGAAGAGAGACATCAATCGCTGCCCCCTCCAAAGCCTTAAAGGTCACAAAATGAGTAAGTGAGAGTTGAGTAATTGCAAGAACATAGTGATGGCTAAAATTTTGCTTATTATAGATGCTTGCTGACTGACTTACTTACTTGCATGACTTTTCCATTTAGATACTTTTCTGTGCAGCCATTTTATCTGAAAGGACTCAGTCTTCCTTTTGCATGGATTTTTTTACTTTCCCATTTTCAGCCCTACATGAAATGCTGTCAGGCACAGTAATGAATAACTTGCCCTAGTTTCAGTTGAGCTGTGAACCCATTTCATATTTGAGACACATGAAAGATAATAGATTTAAAGTGTAAGAAACATGACCTTGCAGCTTATCACTAAAACTATAAATGGTGCAGACAGTTGTATTGATTTTGTCTAAACTGGTTTCATAGGTGACCAGGTATGGCATAGTTACTTTGAAAAAGCAACTTTAATCAAATTACTGATTACTCCTAGTAATTTGTGTGTGATTTTGTGTGTTCTAGTATTGTCTGGAAAACTATAAGTAGGATTTTAGACTCACATATTTGTGACACTTATCTAAATATTAATGATTATAATGACGTTTAGTTGCACAACTTTACGAACTCGTTCATTCGTGGCTGTTTTCACGTTTATTGCGCTGTTCATATTAATTTCGATGTTTGCAGTTTCGCGTTCTGGAGCGCAAAGCGAAGCTCGACGTAATTCACAGGTAATACATTAAATTGATATTAACAAAGACACAGCTGGACGGATCATCCGGGAAATGATGAACAGGGAGAGTCTGATTAAAACTGACTGGATGTCAGACAAATTCTGGGGTTTGTCTGACATCCAGGCCCAAAAACCGTGACTCGTTAAATCTGCAAGCGACTTTAGAAAAAAACAAGCCCAAAGCTGCTTATAATAATCAGACTTGGTGACCGAAACTCAAGTTAGTTCCTGTTTTTCCAGCAACAACATGCATATCTCCCTCTTCCCTCCGTTGTTTCTGTCGCTGCTGATAACTGTCGCAGAAACGGCGATCACTCCCCAAGACACACAGAGGAAATAAAATTAAGAAAATAGTAACGCACAGTAATGGAAAGTGATTTTGATAAATAACTGTAGTCTGACTACTGGATTTGAAATAGCAACGCGTTAGATAACTCGTTACTGAAAATAGTGGTCCGATCTCAGTATTGTGTTACTGACATCACTGTAGGTGACTAAAGCAACACAAACGCAGGGCTGAAAGTGATGAGTTGAACATTATGTTGACATAAACGATGTCTTCATCCACAGAACAGAAGGTCTCAGACGTTTGATGCTCTACATTGTTGATGATGAGGTAACCACAACATACAACTGTCCATTTCTCAGTTTTGTATGTTTCTAATTGCATCTAGTGCTTTCAACCATTTGTGACTATTACAATAAAGGCACATATACTCACTGCCATTACCCCACGTCTAAATGCAAGTGTCACTTTAAGCGATCCACTAACTATTAGTAATAACTGGCAGTCCTGATTATCGACACAGCCAACAGCAGGAAGGTGTAAATGAGGTGTCAGGAGATAATTAACAAGTAGACATGATTGATGTGTTTCTTTCAATGACATACAATGATCATTAAGAAAAGGTCACACCTGCAAGAGTTGTAGGGGAAAGAGGAAGGAACAGTTAAGACTGACCTGTTCCTCTGTCCTCTAGAAGGTTGCTTTCCTGCTCAATTATTCTGTTGCGAAATGAAATGAGCATCTTAAAATTAATATTTTCATTTGCAAAACTTTTGTGAAAACTTAATAGGTTTTGATGAACAATGCTTTTGCTCTTCTTCCTTCAGAGTTGCACGTGACTCTTTAGGTCCTCCACAGAGACTCTTTTAAACAGTTGCCAAAAAGGGTCAAGAATTACGTTTTTTTTGTTTTTTTTTAAATGAAGGCCACGAAATATTAAATTGACAATTTTTTTGTCTTATTATTCCGTATGTGAACAAAATCTCAAGAGCAGATGGATGGTAACATGAAAAGGAATATTTGACTTTTTTTGGTGGGAATGGCTTGCAGACTCTTTGCTTTTCTCCTTTTGCTTAATGTTAATAGAAAAAATTTCCATCCATCCATCCATCCATCCATTTTCTTCCGCTTATCCGGGGTCGGGTCGCGGGGCTAGCAGCTTCAGAAGGGAGGCCCAGACTTCCCTCTCCCCAGCCACTTGTTCCAGCTCTTCCGGGGGAATCCCAAGGCGTTCCCAGGCCAGCCGG
>CAEGAG010101385.1:0-12126 GCA_903067065.1 Brachyrhaphis terrabensis
CAACACAACCCTACAACATCCAGAGCTTTAAGGAACTCAGGCCGAATCTCATCCACCCCCGGGGCCCGGCCACCGAGACTCTATATATGTGGGTTTAAATAGCATTTCATTGACGATGTCTTACTGTAACATAAAATTACCCAGTAATATTTTTACATTTCCTTTCAACGTAACATCTTTTAATACAAAAACATGGTGTTGACGCCCCAACCACCAGGCTTAGCAGGTTTTCTGGTGGAAATCCTAGATCTATCTGTAACTTTTGGATAAATTTACACACAATACTCATGATACAAAAGTTTCACACTGATTCACCCTTGTGGAGTGCTGTAGTGTGGCAGTGGAATTGCCACACTACAGCACTCCACATGGGTGAGATTACATCAATATTTAAGCGGCCTGGGTTTATGCTTGGCTGCCCCAGTCGGAATTAATCTCCTTTGTTACTGGTTCCCTTCTAGCTTGTCAATATAAACTTTTAGGATGCTGTTGCCATGTGGTCAGAAAAAAAAAAGACTTCTGCCCAAGACACATTGCTCACACTCCCAAAGACATTTAAATTTAATGTACCATCACAGCCTGTATAGGTTTCTAAAACGAACCTCAAAAGTTTATCTATTGTGCAGCCAATACACCGGAACAATTCTATGATTCAGTCATTAATTGCGGTGGAAAAGCGATCAATTGGTACAGTGGAATTTCCGATGCTCATTCCAATCTGAGTGTGTAACACAGAGAGGAAAACATTGTAAGACATGATAGGGTGGAAGCATTAGGGTCAGTACGACCTTCAAACTGCACTAGTCCCATTCATTTCAAAGTGAAGTTTTTACCAAGCTATTTCGCCAGAAAGTACACACTGAAAATGATCTAACTACAGCAGCTCACCATCCCCATCCTGAGAACTGCATCTCTTCTAATATAGAGGTGACGAAAGAGACTCCCGTCATAGTGTCGGACATTTGCTAAGGACTAAGGAAAACAATATAGGCTTCCCCCCCACTCACCCTCATCGACAACCTTGAGAGGACACATGAGAAACTTTTCATCACAAATCACTTGATAACTGACAGATACATCGGGTATCTCAGAAGAAATTCACAGGACAGAGTTCGTATTTGGCTTCATTGACTACACTAATTAAAGACCTCTATCCTCAAGCAAGGGCCAGTAATCGAGTCTTCTATCGATTATTCTTACAATTAATCGAGTAATTGGATAAAAAATATATATATAAAGTAAAACATTGGTAAATCCAACATAACAGCAGTATTACATCACATATCAACATCAGTCCAATTTTTCACAGTTGAGCTTCCCTAACTTTTCTGTAGTTTAGGAAATTAACTCGTAACAATAATAGCTCACTTTCCAAGTTAACCTGAAGAAAAGTTATACAAAAATCTGAAATTATATTCAATTCAATAATAAGGAGACAGGCTCACAATGACGCTTATAAAAAGTGTCTATGCTCCATCTTTTTGTTTATGCATTCATCTTCAGTCAATTTAATAGATGAACTCTCACCTTGCCCAGACATTTATAACTTTTGTGTTTATGTTAGCGACAGGAATTAACACCTTTGTTCGTTACACACAGAAACATATCTACCAGCCATGTACAGGCATGTTGAGACTGGGATGATATGAAATAAATTTTCCTGTTTGTTCGTAAAGCTACACTTACGTTAATCATCTAATGTGCAGCTGCCCACAGTATACAGTCTATCCTCTCACCTGTATAAATTCACCTGCAGCGTTCTTCCCTGCTGTTCGCTCTGAACAATGGCCACTAGGCAGCATGTCCGGGAGGAGAAAAGACTCCCGTACTCCAGGCATTGCACCATTCATTTTAAGGAGGCTTATAGGTCCCCCGAAAAACAACAAAGATCCAGATATTATCATGAATCAATAAAATCCTCCCAGGCCAAACTTGAAAACTGGACATTATGCTGAACACTTAGCTTTCGTCAACAACTCAGATGGAAGTGAGAGGTCCGTGCAACCCAAGTAATAACCCAGCCGGAACACGGTGCGCTAAATAATAAAATATATATAACGAAGCTTCAAGGCAGATAAATTTTCCTCGAGGAATTTTAATAATCGAGGTACTAGAATCACTCGAGGAATCGTTTCAGCCCTATCTCAGACCCTGCCTCCATGTGTGCCCTGTCTTTTGACTGTATTGTGAATTTACCTAATTATTGAAATGTTGTAAACATTCACTTAGTTTTTAACGTTTTGAAGTTGCGTAGGCTCAATAAAACACCAAGCTAACTGCTGAATTTCATTAAGAGAAAATCATACAAAAAACAGCCTCTGTGGCAGTTATTAAAAATGAAATAGACATGAAATGGAAGTGCTACTAAGCTACATACATTAAATCTCCCATTTATCCCTCCCATCCAGCAGCAGAAATGTGCATCATGCTCATAATCCATCACCACTCAGCATTCCTCCTGAATTTAATTATTTCTATCAGGGATAAATTAAATCCTGCAAACTGAACATGCACCACTCCCAGCACCAAGCCTGAAACTAGAGGCTGTTTTAATTAGCTATAGGATATTTGAAGTTTGGAGCACTTTATACCTGGATAAGGCGCTTATTGTGAAGGTTTACTGTATTGACTCCAAAAAAAAAGACATCTTATTATTGTTTTGACTACTCTACAGAGTAGAATCAGTGCAAAAACATAGAACTGCAATATAGAATGTACCTCATTGATTATTTCAAGATCCCTTACTTTGGCAGTTTAATATTTTCTAACCTTCAGAAGACTCTTATTTAGTGAACTTCATGGTTGTTCAGAGTCCAAAATCACGGCAAGTCTTTCTGTTATGTTCTAACTGAGTCAACCCACACCGCATCCCTACAGAACCCTTTTGGTTTCTTTTCAAACATTCCAACTGAGAAAGGAGCTTTCATGCCAATTTAAAAACAAAGTGGTTCCAGTTATGTTTCACAAGTTAATTAGAAGCGTTTTTGTTTGTAACAGTATTTTTTTGTCTTCAGAAGAAAAATACTGTGTTGCAACATGTTTTTGTAGGAAACTGACAACCTGCAAAAGCTAAAATGGATATTTTTATGTAGGCACAAGCAGTGCCAAATACTTTAGAATGCTACTTATACATTTTATCTATGAACCAGCTAATATTGCTTTTATTTGGCAAAGTTTGCAAATCCAAAATATGGAGAAACATGTATTTAGAATGGATTTTAAAAATATTTGTGAAACTCTGAGGTTAAGCGCTTACGTTTTTAATTGCTTTCTTTGAATAACAGAAATTCCTCTGTAGAAAAATTGATTGCTGTAATAAATGTAAGAACCACTAACACAAACAAACCTGTTTAACATGTTTAACATGTATGGACTGTTCGATATGCCTTCTACATCTTCAACAAAACGTTAAGGAAAAAAATAGAACTTGAAAATGTTCTTTATTCATTTTTTTGTTTTTTCTTTATCTGTCTCTCTCCATCCTTCTGTCTCTCTTTATCTGTTTCTGTCTCTCTCCACCTTTAAATCTTCATCCACAGTGTCCCTATTACTTACGGCTTTCTTTACCATGCTCAGACTTCTAGAGCCAAAGGAAGCATTCCCCTTTTCAAGGTTTTCCCCTGAAAACCTGCTAAGCCCGGTGGTAGGGGCGCTAAGGGCAGTCATCCAGTGGCCAAGTGTGTTTTTGAGTTTAAAAAAAATGTTTGAAGTTGACCTTTAAAATATCACAAATATCACAAGGTAATGTGTAATGATGTGTTAATGTAATAATGTGTTATTGGAAGACATTAACAATACCTAAACTCCAAATCTAAAGTCTTAAAGGCAAACATACAAAAAGGTATCAGAATAAATAAAGCTTAGCCTGGTGGGAGCACAAGTAAAGCCAGGTGGCCCACTAGGCTTACAAAACAGAGAGAAACCCTGAACAATATACAATTAAGAGATTTGGACAATAGAATAGCCAGCTAACCATAGATTCCACATTCACAGCCATAGGGATGAACGAAGAACAGACTGTGCTTTGACTTAATGAGACTATTACAAGCTGAAAATAGGTACACCCTCACTCTCCATATGGAGTTTTAAATTCCTGAAACTACAGAAAGTGTTCAATTTCTCTCAGTTTTACAGTCTCACTATTGCATGTTTAATTATTTTAAGTAATGACTGCTTAGATATCATAGCATTTCAACCTTGATTAATGATTTAAAAAGTTTAAAACGACTTTCTGCTTAGTGAAGTGGAAAGCTAACAGTGAAATAAAAAAAGGAGCAGAAGAATCATCTGGGATTATTTGGAGTTTTAGCAACAATCCAAATTAATCTGTCCCTAAATTAGCATCATATCGCTGAGTGTGAGGATCCCACAAAGCGTGGAAGTCATGTTTAACTCTCAATCTAAAATAGCCACCGAGCTAAACACGCTGGCTTCTGCACGCATCAACGCTCTCTGAATCTTGAGGGAAGCTTACCTTTTCCAGCCCGTCATGGAGCTCCGACAGGGTGGGTCTCACGAGTTTCTCTCCCAGAGGCGCAGCCGTCTGTCGGTAAAAGTCAATTTTGGGAACAGCATCAATGGTGTTGTGGCCAAAGGTCCTCAGATAATACGTGTTGGTATGGGTGTCATAGTGATAGTGATGCTGGCCCCCTGTAGATGAATGCAAGCTGGTCTCACTCATCACCGTGTCTCCATTCTGTAATCCCTCAGGCGGCACTGCCTCCGGAGAGGCCCCGCTCCCCGACCCGTTCGGGTCCGCAAAGTTTACCACTCTGAACCGTCCTTTGGCTTCCTCTCCCCCGGCCCCCGAATCACCACCCGCTGCGGAGTTTTCGGAGCTCGCAGACTTTTCTTCAGAGGCGCCCGCAGCTTCAGACACAAGATCCACCTGGAAGCGGCTCTGACTGGGTGTCGGACCGGACGGCCTTTGCCCGGCATCTGGAGCTAAAAAATCATTTTGTGGGGCAGCACTGTCTGCTGCTGCGGAAGGTGCAGAGGATGGTTCCGACATAGCTGTAATGCGGAATGCAGCCAACACTCGCTTGGATCTACTAAATCAGTAAAGAACGCGCTGTGTGGTTCCGTCACTAAACCCCTGCTAGTTGCAGGAAAACACACGCTGTGCTGCCCGCTGAGGAGAGGCGCAGGATCCCTACAGAGGGCGGTATTAGAGGCAGATAGCTGCTTAGCAGCGTCAGAACATGCGAGTACAAGCTGGGAAGTTACCACCACTCTTCTTTTTCCTCTTTCTGTCGCAGGAAATAAAAACGTTCCAACAACCTTCGTCTTTTAAAAGCCAGGAAGGACCACTTGTAAGCGTTGTGTCGTTATAAAGGATGCTGCTGTCGACCTTGCCACGGCTCCTCCTAGAGTCCCACCGTCTCTCTGCTTGCTATTATACACACTGCAGACGGCATCGGAGAAGGGTGGGATCCGCAGAGAAATGCCTCGCGAGACTTCAGTGATAACCTTCTGTTTCAGACAGTGGGATGAAAACGTCGCGAGAATATTGCAATACTTAGCATGGATGACGTTATCAAACCCCTATGAGAGGAAGGTAAGGTGGTTCGCGAAACTGAACCAACAGGCTGCCCAACAAAACGTGCACGTGCTGCTCTTCAGGGTTATTTCCTTCATGAAGGAAGAAAACTTTATGAAGACTGAAAGACTGTCCTTGACACTTTGCCTCTAACGTAGACTAAAATTTTTAATCGGTTTTACCTGTTCAAATAAACTGTGAAAACTGATGTTAATGTTTAGATTTTTCCGACTATGAATCTCTTCAATTTGATTTGTCCATCAGCAAACTTTACTTAACACTACAAAAGCACTTAGCATTGTCCTTAAATGCAATTAACAGTTTTTGTTTACCATTCTGTGCAACCGATAGCATACAAAAATGATCTGGTTCACATCTTTTCCATTCACTTCTAATCTCGTTCAGACTGCAGCAAGATTTTATGAGCAGAAATCAATTTTTTCACTGTTTTAGTACCAGCAGTTGAATAGAAGTTCAGTGGCTAGATTTTTTCATATTGTCACTTTCCTAAGATGACAGTGTGCCTGTGACGTTTTTTGTGCAAAGTGTGTGTTTGTTTATTTTTTTTTATTTTTTATTTTTATTTTTATTTTTTTTGCCTAAACCATCTTTTGGGAAAAAGAGGTCATGATTTTTTTCTTTGCCAAACTCAGTTTCAGGCCATCAGTTTAGGAAGGTGATGATAACCCTAAATCTAAATGGTTGAGCCAACCCTTAACCTACTCATGACTCCAGCATCATACAACTATTTGTGAAAAGAGTGACTTAGAGTCTTCAGATACAATCCAAGAAAATGCTGCAGTTCATCTGCAATGTTGGGATCCATTTTTATTCATGAACTGATCAGAACTAATTCCTAAGCATTCATTGTGCTGGAGACACCACTGGTGGTGATGTCAGTGTTGCAATAAAACTCAGAACTGATCCAATAAGAACTGATCCCCACTACAAAAGCAAGACCTGAATCCCAAAGCTTCGTCTATGGATTCAGCCTCCAACTGAGACACAACAGCTCTGAACCTTTTTCTTCTAACCTGTTAGCCAGGAAGAAGAATTTATTCAAAACCTTCAAAGTGTTCCCTGTAGAACATTTAGAAAGCGGTCTGCATACCTCGCATTTCTGCATTCTCATCGATATTTGAGAAGTCTATTGACGCGTCTGCCTGTGGAGGCCTGCTGTTGCAGCTTCTCCATTTGTCAAACAGAAGAGTACTTTCCTCTGTTTTTCAACTCAAAATACTGGAGGTTGTGCTGAGAACCTAGCTGGGATGCCACTCAATCCTCAACTCTCGACTGAAGACAAGTCTTTTCTGTTCCATCAATTTTTGGGGTTTTGGTCATTGCTGTGACTCGACTGGTGATCAACTCAAAGTAAGACCGTTCCAGTATTTGGGCTGAATTAAATGTTTTAAACTAAGGTTTTTGTAAATTGCCTTTCTGTTATATGCTTGCTTAATGTTTTGCTGATTACATGGTTTAATATTCTTACATTATGTTGCTGCTTTGCCATTTTAGGTTTGCCACATTTTAGAAATTGTTGCGTTCCAGAGCAATTGAATTCAGCACTGCTTTAGTTCACTGGCACTCTCTCTCAGCCATTCTCTTCTATCTTTCTTCCTCCTGTTTCCACTTCTCTTCTTTCCTTGATTTCAAATACGTATCTACTTTGTGGTTATAAAAGGCATAAGACCATGATTTCTTATTGCTAACCCTCAACATACCTCAACTATAAGCCTAAACTATTTTAATTATAAATTCTCAGACTTGATTAGAAATAATAGTGTCAGTGAGCATTCTTTGTTGAGTTAATTCTGCCAGTAGTGAGAATTCATTCCTTCATGAGAGACTGAGTTTAACTTATGACTCCAGAGTTGCTTGAGTAGGTAGGTGCCCTAATTAAACTCAAGAATTTTAATTTTATTCATAATTTGATCAATCATACAATATTGATTACAACTATCAACCTCCTCAATTCTGAGAGGTTGAAGCCAAACTTCGACGCAAGCTCTGGATCCCAACAATTTTGATACCACCTTGTGAAGTTGTTAGAAATATTTCTGTTTCCATAATCCTGAGTCCCAACAGGAAAATGTTACTGAGTTTCAGTAATACATGCTTCAGTATATTGAAATATAGAGAAATTATTAAAGAAACTTCTGGGATACTCTTTTCCTCTGGTTTGAGAAAGTTACAAGACTGAAGGCCAGAAAGACAGCAGGGAATCCCTTAGCTGTCCTTTCTACCTACACTCTCAATAAGTTAGTAAAAATGACCTTTTCTTTGCACTGCGCTAGAATAAAGGGAACATTTTAAGGTATAGTGACTCATACACGTCGTTGTCTTCGAGTTAACGTCGAGTACAAGCACTATACAAAATATTGAAGCTTCCTTGTGCCAGATATTGAACCTGATGTGTTCAGGGGTGTGTATCAATAAGGAGAAATACTGCAGCATGTATAGATTCTAACTAAAACAGGAGTACTTTTTAGGACTTTGTTTAAATGACAATCAGATTTTAAAGTATCCTGTGGAATTCAGGTTTCCTGTTCCTGTATGAGTCATTCTACATCCAGAATGTCATGAATAACCAGTTCGCCCTCCCTCTGCACCCCCTCAAAAAAGCAATGTCTAGTTACAACTAATATACATGACATTCAAAGCTGAGACATGTTAATAAGTGTCTTTATAGTAACACATTGGACAGATGAGCAGTTCTCTGAATATCCATCTATAGTGATATAGTGATTGACTCAGAGTACACATCACTTCTATGATATTTCACCACATACTTTTGCTGTTAAATAAGTTTTAGATCGGTATACATTAGAATTTTTAATAGTCAGAAACCTTGATTAGTTATTTGATATAGCCTACCTAGTACAAAGTCTTGATAATTTCATTGCATTTGTTTCCCAAGTTTGCACAGATGTTTGCTACTTTTTGTCATTTAAAAGTACTCTCCATCCTGGAAGGACCCTTTACAGAAACTATGGATGGTATTTAAGACTTTTGCACAATATTATAATTGATCACTCCAGTCAGCCACAACTACTAAACTGTACTTACTTCCAGGACAAAATGTCACATAATGCTTTACTAATGCTCCTAAAGCAGTTGCAATGTCAGAGTTGTTTACGTCAAAGTGCACAAGATTACATTCCAAAAATGCCAAGGGAACTGTTCAGTCAAAATAAATCATTTAAAACGGTGTTATCACCTCAGATCATCATGGATTATGGTGTTTGTGTAAAACACCACAATCTAGAAAGGCTTTGGATCTATTTTTACTGTCCTGTTTTCTTTCTGAATGAGTTCAGTTGCATTGAATAATTGGTTATATAGTTTTGCTCAGTATAGTAAACTTTAATCTAATTACAAACAACATAGTTCAATTAAATTCCAATCCAGTTTACAGCAGTTTCACACAATCTCTCAGTTGAGTTTATCTGTGTCATGGTGTGAGGTTGAGAAGGACCCAAATACGGCAGGCAGGAGACGTAGGTTGAGTTTCAGAGGAAACACTGTCCCTGCCTCCAAACGCTGGCAGGGACAGTTCCAGAGGCTATTCCAGGTGTAACTTGTGACCAACACACCTGCTAAAGTCCAGGAAGGAACAACCTGAATCCATACCAACCACTGTGAAGGGCTACCTGTTTGTAATGTCCTTCTAGATCACAACTCTAAATCTGAAACAACAATAGCAAAGTGAGTAGCAAAAATTCACTCTGCCAAGTATCAAGTACTACCACTTCTGACACCAAAGAGGACAACGTCCAGAGCAATAGCTAGATTAAAAGTTTCTGAAAGGCTCTCCACTCAAAGAACAATTGCTGGTCCACTGGTGAGTGGTCGAAGCGGAGAGTGAAGATTAACACTTTTCTGACAGGAAGCAACAAATCCTCCTGAACAGATAGACTATCAGTGTTCCTGCTTCTACAACACTTTACCTACTTTGCAGATGGAAAATCTACACTTTCTTGTTGGGTTTTGAACGGACACTTATCTATACCTTCACTGCACTAATGTAATCTTTTCTTATTTTATTTTATTTTTTTGAGGGGTTTTCCTAGAAACAAAAGAAATTGGGTATCTTAATTATGATCATTCTTAATTGTTTGACTCCAAAGGAAGTTTAAGAATTTAGAAATTCATTCTTCTAGGCATAAGAGAAGTCAACATAAAATAACTTAAAATAAATGTGCAAAGTTAAAGTTTAGCTGATAAGTTTAAAAGTTTAGACTTAGTTAATTATAAGGTAACCTGTCATAATTCTAGCCCTTGACTGTGCTGTTTACTCATTACCATCACCTGCACTGTGCTGCTCCCTATTTAAACAGCTGCTGGTCACCAGTTCAGTGCGAGATCGTCTGTTGCCCCAGTCACAGCTTTCAAGTCTTGTTTCATGTTCCAAAGAGTTTTCTGGTTTTCTGATCCTGCCTGTTTTTTTGACCACAGATTTTTGCCTAGTCCTTCTGCTGTTGTCTCTTGTTCTGACCTCCTGTTGCTGAACCCTGCCTATCTCTGACCCTGCCTCCAGTCTTCTGATTACTGGATTTTCATTTCCTGAGCATGACCCTGGACGGTTCATGACTCAGCCTCTGGTTGGTGGATTTTGTCCCTGTCGTCTGTTTGTCCCCTGAGCCCCCAAGACCTCCCATCGTCCAATCACCCTCCCCTCCCCTGGCTGGATTCCTGAGGATCCCCCCATTCCTGACCTACCAGTGTGACCACACCCTGTGGAGCCTCTTCTACACCATTATTTTTGTAAGTAAACTTTTGGTTAACCGTCCACTTGTTTTGGCTGCATTTTGGGTTCTGGCTGATTTTGCTTTAACGTTGCAGTAAGCACTGGAAATATACAAATTTATGTTCTCTGTTACCACATTAAAACAAGAACTTAAGATATAGTTTAGATGAACTAACTACATAATATGCTAACTTCAGACTATAACAACAAATGTGAATAAAATCAAAAGGAATTAACTTACATAACATGTAACGCATGTGGAAATTTTTTACTAAAGTAGCATAAACATCTGACTTATGTCAGGGCCACCAAAAAAAATAAATAAAACACTGACTTTCAAGAATTCTGAGATTAAAGTCAGAATTCATTTTTTGTTGTTTTTTTTCGGTGGCCCTAATCCTCTTCCGTAGATTTGACAAAAACCCTTAGTTAACTCCATAAAGATTAAAACTAAATTTTCTAACTTTTAATGCTAAACTACCAACTTGAAGAAATTAAATGACCATTGAATGCTTTGTAACTTCATGCACTGTTTTATAATTAGGTTGACTTTCCTAATACCATGCTTTACTTAAAACAAAAATGCCTGTTTCACAAAATATATCCCTCTTTCTTTTTATCCTTAAATTTGCGCTAAACGAAATTCAAATTCAGAAATGACTTTGTCATGGCGGCTTCAATTTGTTTTGCCCACATGCAGAACACCACACTGGAGAAACGGAATCAGTTAAAGAAAGTTTATTTGAAATGCACAGAGGAATCGGTCCGGGTTGGAGGGGGGGGGAGAATCTCTTGGAGCGGTCGAAGCACTATGAGAGACAGCGGAGTATGGGTGAGTTCACAGACGGTGGGAAATTGCAATGAGGACAGAAACAATGGATCGGTCTTACTTGAATGGATGAAAACACTCGGTCCGGGAGGAGTAGTCAGTGGGTTCGGGTCTTTAGTCTCTTTGTGGGTCCGAGGTTCCAGGTTCAGGGGGAAGAAACCATCCAGAGGGTCCGGGAAGACGCTGCGGAGAGCGGGCAGGTACGTTCGAGCAGACCGGAGACAGAGGAGCGGTTCGGCAACCAGCCGGAGGAATCCAAGGAAGACTAGTGATCCAACGGGGAGAAGTTGAAGACAGAACTCGGGCAACCAGTGGGTACTGTCCACGGCGTCACGAGGGAGAGAGTCCAGAAGNAACTCGGGCAACCAGTGGGTTCTGTCCACGGCGTCACGAGGGAGAGAGTCCAGAAGGGAAACCAGACTTGATCGTCACTGGAAGATCCAAGGCGTCTCGAAAGGGAACACCTGAAGACGGGGGGAAAAACACGAGAGGAGTCACTCGGAGAAATACTCTTAGAGGGAACACGGAGACTAGCTAGGGGCTCAGAATACCATTGCTGGCTAACACTCTGGCGTCGAAGTACTGGCAACCCGCTCCTCTTGGATTCTCGGCCTGATGGAGAGGGACTACTTGGCCTGATGAGGTGATGAAACACCGGTGTGCAGGTAACGGCACTGATCTCCAGAGAGGAGGTGAGTCTGACTCCATCTGGTGGTTGAACGGTGAGTAACAAAAAGAAACAAAACCCACAAAGAAAACCAAAAACCCCTGCTCCACGTCAGTTATTTCATATCTAAAATACTAATGTACTTCCAAACGGCGCTAACCAATAGAGACACGTAGTTCATCTTTAGGCCCAGGATGTTCATGAGATTCACAACCAAAACTTTGATTAGCAAACAAAAACAAGTAAAAGTTTGAGAACCGCAAAAACAAATAAGTTTGCTTTTGCAAATAACTTTTTCACTTAATGACACAAAAATTAGTGATTTTAATAAAAAACTGTTTTTT
>CAEGAG010101406.1:0-16284 GCA_903067065.1 Brachyrhaphis terrabensis
TAAGATGTTCTGGATTCTGAACTACTGGAGCTGATCCTTTAATTAATGGTTTTCTCCATTTATTTTTCTTCACAGGAAACTTGCTGGTAATCGCCTTTGTGAGCTACTTTGGTGCAAAGCTCCATCGTCCCAGGCTGATTGGTATCGGCTGCTTGGTCATGGCCGCCGGATCGTTCACTGTTGCACTGCCGCACTTCCTGCAGGACCCGTTAGTATGAAACCTATTTACTCTGCTTACATCTTATATTTATTCTTCCATTTGTTGGATTTTTGGCTGGTGAGGGAACTGTTCTGCATATTTAACAGCAGTAAGTAAACACATCCAAAGCACATCAAAAACAAATGTAGTGGGTTTATATACATTCACAAAGAGGCGCACTGTGTTAGATCTCCACTAAAATGTGTGTTTTTATATTTAATGTTCGTACCCTGTGATTGTGCGGAACTGAAGTCGAATTCCTTGCTTTTGTAGCACAAGCTTGACATTAAAGACAAATCTAATGTTTCACCACAAACTTTAATGTATTCTAATGGGATTTTATGTGGTTAGAGTTAAATATAAAGGTATTTTTTTGGTTTGCTTTTTTAGATTTTTTTTGGCACTAGTGGCAAAAAAGTTACTGTATGTAAAAAAAAAACGATATTAAATAAATAGAGTATAAAAGTAATAATAATAAAAAAATTAATGAATAAATAAGGAAACAAAATGGAAACAAATAACTAAAACAATAAGATTAGAAACAAAATGGGAACCTAAATAATACTGCTAATGCTAAATTAATGTTGTTAAAAAATATAAACAAATATTAATTTATGTCACTCTGTATAATCAAATAAGCCGGGAATGCTCCTATTTTAAAAAAATTGGTGCAATATCTTGCACTTTAATTACTTTATCAAGCCATTGTTGTGTTTTTATACTTATTGCCAATTTTGGCAGGATCAGTTCTCTATACATTTGTCGCTCTGAAGTAACAAAAAGAGGCCTGGGGTGAGAGCATAGAGCATTTTTTATTTCTTACATAAGCATAGATATTAAAACACGAATTGATAAAAAAAAAAAAAACAGAATCTCTGACATTAATCATAATTTTATTTCTAGATATAAATATGAGACCAGTATGTCCCACAATACTGAAGTCAACAGCACTGAAAGCATCCTGCCATGTTTGTCCAACCTGACTGAGAAGGACGAGACACCCGACGTAGCAGCCATACAAGGTATGGCACTTTGTTTGGATGTCCACCTCCATCCATTACGTAATTGATCCTCAATCTGCTTAGTCACATGACGTTTAAACTCGGTTTCCTTCCTGTCAGCCTGCGAAAAGGCAGTCGGCTCTTCCATGTGGATCTACGTTTTCCTGGGAAACATGCTGCGTGGAATTGGAGAGACTCCCTCCATGCCTTTGGGAATATCCTATCTGGATGACTTTTCTAGACAAGAGAACACGCCTTTCTATTTGGGTTTGTTTCATTGTTGAAACATTTGCAACATGCTGCCTTGTGTTGCCATTTTAAACATGTCAAGTCAAGTCATGAGTTAGAGCTAAAAACCATTTTGTTTATTTTCACAAATAAAGTCATAGTTTCCAATATCTGCAGTAAAATAATTATGTTCACATTTGGGTAAACCATATAATCTGGTTTCTTTTGTTTGTCTAATTCAGATTGTTCTAGTGAAGGGGTTTTCTACCCCAGTCTACAGGGGCTCCAACACACCTAAGTCAACTGGCTTCATTACATTTTTAAAAAATGACAGCGACTTTTGTAGTGTGTTGTCCACCAGCTGGATGTAAATTCTTTATTAGCTTACGACTAAACAGCAATTCAGCAGTTACTTCCTGTCTAACTTCAATGTGAGATTCTCAAACCGAGATGCAGAGAGTCAAGCTTAGCTCAATTAAGATCTTATCTTTAACACTAAATTAGCTACACATCTATCCATCCGGCCAAAAGCTTTGACCAAAACAGAGCTTTGCAAGGGATACGCAAAAATCAAAACAAAACAAACAAACAAAAAACGCTGACATTTAAAATCACATAAACCAAGCAGGAACCATGTCTGTAAAGAAAATGAATAATAATCAAACTTCTTTTTACATGTTTCTCACCCTCTTCTTCTCTTGCGCTAGCCTGTATCTACACAACAGGAATGCTAGGCCCAATGGTTGGGTTCATGCTGGGCTCCTATCTGGCCAAGACCTACGTGGACATTGGATTTGTCGATTTAGGTATGAGATTTGTCTAAATAAAAAAGGTTTCAAAACAAATGTACTTGGAATATATTTGTAAGTCAGCGCAACATGCCTACTGGAATTTCAATTATTCCAAGTAGCTTGAATGAAACAAAGGTTATCTTTTACAGTGTGCTGCGAGTGAAACCATAACTGAGAAGAATAAGCCTGGGAAATATACTTTCTCTCTCTGAGCAGCACTTTAGCAAAAATAGTTAACCTTTGTGACTCTGAATGTTTATGGTGTGGCTGTTGGGTAAGAGTAAAACCCTGAGTCATGGAGCAGGATAGTGGTGACACAGCAAGAACTGCTGCCTCTACTGCCATGTTTTGAACAATTGCTGATAAAGCTGCTATTCCCCTCTTAGCTGCTAAGATGCTAACTAACAGTTAAATGTTACTCTAGCTGTACTCCATCTAGACCAAAAGTTGGATGTTGAAGGAATGATGTCAGTAACTACCTAAGTTGACTGTGTTGCAGGTAGAAGTTGCGAAACTAGTGGCATTAGCTAACTAAGTGACTAAGCTAATGGCTACAGACTACATCACTAAAGTGTAATTCACACTATGTAACAATATTTTCTGCTAATCGTGGTTGTACAGCATTGTGTGTGACTGATAAAAGATACCATAAGTGCAGATAAAGAGTTTAACAATGTAGCAATTACCAGGTTTTAGGCGTGTGGCAGCCATGTTGGGTCTTAAGGTTTGGGAAATTTTCAAAGTATGAGCTGAGATTTCAGAGGTTATTTACACTTTTTGCTTTGCAAATGAGGAATTTCCAACTTTCTAGAATGAAGGAAACACAGCGTAGAAGGTGCATTCTGTATAACAACAATTTCTCTTTTGCCTTTGACCCCCAGACAGCATCACCATCAACTACAAGGACTCTCGCTGGGTGGGAGCCTGGTGGCTGGGCTTCATAGTGAATGGCACAGTGATTCTGCTGTCGAGCATCCCCTTCTTTTTCCTGCCCAAGTCTCTGCCAAAACAGGGGGAGGAGGAAGACGGCGGCAAAAAAAGTACGGAGCTATCTTCTGGGCCAGAACAGGAGAGCTTCCTGCCAGATGAGACCCAAGATGGTGAAGACAAAGAGAAGACCGCCACATTTAAGGAAATGGTTAAAGGTAACTCAGCATTTGAATAGGCTGGCCATGTAGAGGAAACATGAGATGAGTCAGGGTGTACAGCTTCATACCAGATCATTGGCTACTCTCATTTGCCTTAATGAGAATCTGCTCTATACCAGATTTTGTTCCTTCACTGAAAAGACTCTTCAGGAACAGCATCTACACGATGATAATCCTCACCAACCTGGTTGCGGTCAATGGCTTTGTCGGCATGATCACCTTCAAACCAAAGTTCATGGAGCAGATCTACGGCCAGGCGGCATCCAGAGCTAATTTTCTCATAGGTACATCCATGATCCTCCCACTGCTCTAACCGAAACAATGATGTTGTGAAAGGGAAGTGTGACTGTGTGTGATAAATCGGATGCAAGAATGTAGGCATTAAGTGGCCCACTGTGAGATCTCTCTTTGTGCAAACTGTATTTAGCATTTGATGGCTGCTTGTATGAGTGGCCGTCCAATACGGTCAGTGCTCTGAAAACAAATAGTCTGAAATGACTAAAGTCAGGGAACGGTTTCAAATGGATGTTTTCTTTCATATGTATTTTGCAGTGACGGTGCTTTGAGCTATGTTTTCCAATCTAACACCCCTGCGCCCATCCCTTATTCAGGCATCATGAACCTGCCTGCAGTCGCCCTGGGTTTCATCACTGGCGGTTTTGTCCTGAAGCGTTTTAAATTGGGTGTCGTTGGAGCGGCCAGAATGTCCATCTCTGCATCTCTTGGGGCCTTTTGTATGCTTTCCCTTCAGGGTTTCTTTCACTGCGACAACGCAGAGGTGGCTGGTTTAACGGTGGCGTACCAAGGGTGAGTGGCTCGCACATGGACATGTGACCCAGCTCCGCTTCAAAATCGAATGTTTTTGACTCACATTGTCACAAATGCCTCTTTTCCAGTTATCCTCAAGTATCCTACCATCATTCGACGTTGTTGTCGCCGTGCAACATGGGCTGTTCCTGCTCCATGAAGCACTGGGATCCAGTGTGCGCCTATAACGGCGTGACGTATGCCTCGCCCTGCCTGGCTGGATGTCAGACCTCCACTGGAACGGGGAAAGCAATGGTGAGATTTTTTCCTATAGTGAACATGGAGTTCATGTCCACTGGATAAAGTGGTCATTCCTATCATGGTAATATTAGTAGCAAATATACAAATAAATAAATTGCTTGATAAAGTACTTAACATGGCAAATATTGCATCCAAAAAATAAAGAATAATAACTTTCCCAACTTTTGTGATTATGCAGGGTAACATAAAGTAATATTTATCATTTTCACAGTTATTAATTTAACATCATCACTTTTGTTTGCTTCTCTATTTTATTTCTAATTTTACTTTTTAAATTTTCTTCCTTTAGTTATCTATTCAGTATTAATGTAGTTTTTTTTTAATCATAATTTGATTTGTAATCTTTCTTTGCATTTTCTTCCTTCCTGTTTTCTGCTTTTCTTGTTTTTTTTTGTTTTTTTTAATTGTTTTCTTCGTATTTTCTTCTGTTTTACAAAAGAAAATACATATATTGAAAAAAGGAAGGGGGGAACTTGGTAAGCCCCAATAGAAGTTTAGATTTTAATTGAGATTTTAGTTAAAAAATGCAGGTATTTTAAAATAATTTAATTAATGAAAGGAACACAAGATTTGATTGTTTTTATTATTTACCTTTTTAGTTAAAACTGAAAATTGTGTATGATCTCGTTTGCTTTTATTTCTACACCTGGTTGCTTTAACGGAGTTGGTCACTAGAATGTTTTTTTTTATTTTTATTTTCCGATTGTTTTCAGTTTTTTTTCAATTCATATAATAGGAGCAGCTGTTACCCATTGTGCGTCTGGGTCTCAGCACTGCCCCCTATCAGAGTGGCATGGTACTTCCAGTCTCACCAAGTGCATTTATTTATATTAGACAGAATATGAAACTTTAGTATAAGAAATCAAGAAAAATCTAATTCAGATCATTGTCTTGTTGTTGTTTTTTTAAAGGTGTTCCACAACTGTACGTGCATTGATACCTCCACGTCTCCTGCTGCAAACATGTCCGCCGTGCTGGGCCAGTGTCCCAGAAGGACTGAATGTGACAACAAATTTAAAATTTACATGGCTTTGTCAGTGCTGGGAGCCTTTATTTCTGCCTGTGGAGGCACGCCGGGATATATTGTACTGCTGAGGTAAGGTAAAAACATTGCACATATTGGAAGCTTTGCATTTTGTCTTTCATAATTACATTTTGGCCGATGTAAAGCATGTTTTAGTTTGTCTTCTTATGGCAACATGCGTAATTGTCACATTTTATTCTTTGGTGTTTGTCAGAAAAACTTCAGTTTCTCATTTTCTTTAGTGGTATACTCTGGTTAACTATACCAATCAACTTTAATTTAGGTCCATCCAGCCAGACCTAAAGTCTTTGGCACTGGGCATGCAGACGCTGATCGTAAGAACTCTAGGTGAGCAACAAAACCCAACTACTTTTTCCATTTATTATATTTTTGTCAGTTTTTCTCAACGTGTCAGCCTATGTAACCTTATTCTGCCAGGTGGGATTCCTCCCCCAATATATTTTGGAGCACTGATTGATCGGACATGTTTGAAGTGGGGCACCAAGCAATGTGGAGGACGTGGAGCCTGCAGACTTTATGATTCCAACGCGTTTAGGTACAGGGGGAAAAAAAAACATACCTTAACTATCAGTACTATGCTAAACAACATATAACTTAATTTTTCCAACACGCTTCACTTTCAGGTTTACTTTCCTGGGATTGATTATTGGACTCTATATCCTGGCCAATATGTTGTGGGGAGTCCTCTACATCAAAATAGCTAAGAGACAGAAGAAGCTGGTGCTGAGGGAGCAGGCCAAAAAGAATGGAGTGGAGGCTAACAGACTTAGCAATGGACATGCTAGCATCAGCATTGTTAAATACAAAGAAGACGCAAACATGGAGAGCACTATTTAACATGTTGCAAGAAGGCCAGGTTGTTGCAGAATGAAGATGAACCCTAGCGTTCAGTCCTGAACATGCTAATGGTACAGTGTTAGAGCTGTCTGGATGGTTAGCACCTTCCATCCTTGGTTCCCCCCCCTTTTTGTGTCATTACTCTTTATAAAGACATAGAGACATCAACTAAAGCAATTAAAAAGAATAAAACTATATGACGTTTTGTCAAGACAACGTGATTGAGTGATGTTAATAGAATCAGAGGGGGAATTCAATTAATCTTAAAGCCTTTAGCTTGTGTGCAGCATTGAAACTTGGATCGTTTTAGGTCAGTTTATACAGTGAACTCCCAGTATACAAGGGTGTTTGGGACCACAGTTGTCTGCGAACAGCTTAAATCTGTGAATACCTAAGACCCCATCTAACTACATCTTGCTTTCTGTGGTTTTACAAACTTAACTTGGCTAACTTAGCTAGTTCCCTTGATGTGAAACTGGCTTAACATTTTAGCAAAAAGGTGTAAGTGCAGTCAGTGTTGCTACTTGGTTTAAAGGACTAATTAGTATGTTCTTCAAACTGAAGAACAAATCCCAAGAGATATGTGAAATATCAAATATGGCACGACAAGCCTTAGGGTTTATTATTGTAGTTGTAGTACTAAAGGTCTTAGCTTGTCACTGAAACACTATCTTCTGGAAATGTACATTTGTCATTTCATTATAACTGTTAAAGAGTTTAATAGGTCGGCTTCTATATATTTTATGTTTTGTCATAAACTATCAGTTGTGCTCCCATTTTATTACTGCTGATGCCCATTTTAATGAGCTTTATAAACTTTGTAAGCATAGTATTACACTTTTTTGTTACATAACGTTATTTAGCTCGTGGGTTTACTTTCAAGTTTGAAGTGATTGTATTGTGTTTTAGCTGTTAAATGTAATATCCACTAACGTAGACTACATTTTTAATGTATAAAGCAGGCTATGTATTGTTTTCTTTGGTAATTTTGTTGATTGTACAGCTGAATGTAAATTCACTACCACTGCTGTATGAAATAAATGTTACATTAATGTTTTAAAGAGAAATGGTGAGTCCAGTTTTTCACCAGGGGGGCTAATTTTTTTTGCCAGGGGCTAACTGGTGCTTCCTTCCTCAAAAGATCATCAGCTGATGACAATGAGATGGAGATGTAAATATTCTTATCACTTATTTTTTACCATGTGAAACAAGAACATTTGGTTCACCTTGTCCAACAAGTACCAATAGCTAACTGATTAACACCTCAAACATATCAAAAATATGCAATGAAGATAATAGTTTTGTCTTATCCTGTGAAAAACGAACCACACCCGATCAAAAACAACCAATCAGAGCCAAGGGGAGGGTCTTAGTGCTGTCAGTCAATCTTGTGTAAGTGCTGCACACTATGCTAATGGCAGGAAAACAGCTCACAGTTCCAGGAAAACAGTTTATCTGCTGTCAGCATTGGCTATGCTGACTAGCTTGAGCATTCATGACAGGCTAGGCTAGGCCAGTGCTAGGACCCTGCTCCTGGCTCTGATTGGTTGTTTTTAGTCAGCGCTGATTATTTGTCACAACATGGTAACAGTTTTAACAAATATGTAAAAAATATACATATATATTTCTTTTATAATAGTTACACGCTGCAGCTGTACTTTACTGTGGCGGTAAGGTAAATCCCTTTTGTTTTTCAGGTAACAAACATTTGCTGTTATTTCAACCCTGTTTACCTCCGAGCCATTCTTCAGCTAGCAGCTCTACTGTCCAGCCTTCCTCTCCGAAACACGCAAACACACAATAAAACCTTGGCCAACTCAGCGGCACGCTGCTGCTCTCTGTTTGTTGTGCGTTCAAAAGGATGGCTACTTGGGAGGCCTGTGATGTCTCACGAAGAAGGATGTGCACAACTGGGACTGTCTGCTTGTGTTTGTACTCAGACAACCTCTGAACCCTTCGCCTGCTGCTCAGACCGGGATTGGACGAGCCGCTCAGTCGCAGTTCTGTTTGAGTCTGTGGCTCGTGTCAGCATTACATGAGGCCTAGATGGCCTTTTGTTGACATAATCAACAAGACCAACATGAGTGACCGAGTTACTGATTACATGTGATTTTATAATTTGGAGATAAGACTTGGGCTTTAAGCAATGATTCCTGCCAGTTAGGACAAACCATCAAGCTGGGATCCTTCAAACTGGGACGCCACCACTTCAGGTAAATACTCCAACAGTTTTGTCTCTTTTCATCTTTTATTTATTTTTTTCCCTCTATCTCTTCATTAGGATGTGCAGCTCAGTGTAGAACGAGTCACAACGATAATCAAAAACATAAAAGTTTGAAAAGACCAATTGTTAAGATAATGTCAGTGGCATTGGGGGAAAGAAAAGTTAAACCTATTAAAGTGTTTTGTCCTAAAAAAAATAAAATAAAAGAGTTTCAATGCCTACAGAGTGAGGAAATAAAATTTAAGCAAAATAATCAAATTAGTAAAAGCTTGCTTGCAGCTAACGTTTTGTACTTCTAACTTTGCAGGGCTATTGGGATTGTTTTGTTCCTTCTTTTCTCTATCCAGCTGAACAACAAACAGCATCATGAGCGTGGAGTCCAAAAAAACACGTGAGGCCTGTTGTTCCAAGCTCAAGGTCAGTGGAGATCTACCTTTTGCCTGTATTACCACATGTTGGACTTTAAAGTAGCAAAAAGGTCAAGCCTTCGCTAAATCCAAGGCCTATGAAAGAATACTGTACCTGCGATTTAATAATGCATCACATCTATTCGAGTGTAGTTAATAAAATGCGCATTAATGATTATTTCTGTAAGAAACAAGGGGATGATTTTTAAGATTTATACTGTACTCTCCCGGTGATTTTCATTTGTACCAAACAAGAGTAATTAGTAGTAGTATTTATCAAAATGTTATCAGAGTTTGACATGTACTACTTTGTGTGTACACAATATATTGCATTGTTAGTAATAATACAAAATAATACTGGACATTATTTTCCAAAGGAAAAGGATTTGATTTCCTTTTAGAAAACCAATTTGCTTTGGTTGCCGGTAAAAGATTACCCAACTTTTACTGGCACGTTAAAAGTTGGATAAGCATCTCAAATTAGTTTTTCTGTAAACCTTCATAAAATAGTCTTGGTGCCAGGACCATGGTCTGAGCTAATTAGAAAAATAAAACAAACCAATGAGATAATTTTGTAAACAAATCATAAACCGTCTCCTCCTGTTATGTCATCAAATTGCCTTAAGCTAAATCTGCACATTCGGTTTGGGATGAAGTCAAAGCGAGCAGGAATTTTTCTGTATATTACACAATGGTCTAAAATGAACACTGCTGGTGTTACAAACCTGGTGTTTTCAAGTAAAATACACTCATCACCTTCAGTCACATAAAGAAAAATCTTTGTACACCAAAAACATTTTTTATTGGTACTGAAAAGAGTTGCTAGGGTTCTTTGAAGATGTCAGACTTAATGAGATTTGACCTCATTCAATCAATCGATCAAAGTTTATTTGTATAGCACATTTCAGCCACAAGGCAGCTAAAGACGGTTTACATCATACAAGTGACGTTGTTACACATCAAATTGTTGATTGATGTTTCATCTATAATGTTTCGAATGCAACTCTAAACAGGTGGGATTTTAGTCTGGAGTTAAAGGCACTCGGTACATTTTGGATTTTAGACATATGAAGTAATTGTTGCGCATTGTTGTCCAGTGTGTTTAAAGGCAACTTAGCTTAACAACTTTTTATATTATTTTGCAGCTATTCCTTGTCTCGATGGCATTTGTGTACTTTGCCAAAGCTTTTAGCGGCGCTTACATGAAGAGCTCCGTCACCCAGATTGAGAGACGCTTCGACATCCCCAGTTCTCTGATTGGGGTCATAGATGGCAGCTTTGAAATTGGTTCGTGAAGTTAAGATGTTCTGGATTCTGAACTACTGGAGCTGATCCTTTAATTAATGGTTTTCTCCATTTATTTTTCTTCACAGGAAACTTGCTGGTAATCGCCTTTGTGAGCTACTTTGGTGCAAAGCTCCATCGTCCCAGGCTGATTGGTATCGGCTGCTTGGTCATGGCCGCCGGATCGTTCATTGTTGCACTGCCGCACTTCCTGCAGGGCCCGTTAGTATGAAACCTATTTACTCTGCTTACATCTTTTCAAAAATAATCTGCATGTTTCACAGATATCTTGTCAAGGTACTGCATTATATTTTAGCCAGTTGTAAAGCACTTTTCTAAGTAAAATCAGTGACATAAGTTGCTTACAGACACGTTGCACCGTGACGTCACATGCACAAAAAAACATTGCTCGCCGACGATGACTACCATTGGTTTTAGCTGACAAGTTTGCAGCTGACATGCTAAATCTTAAATATATATGAACGAGAAAGGGATGCAGTGCTTTGCTGCCAATTGTCAACGCTACACAACAAGGTAACAAGGTCAGAAATATATTTTAATAAAAAAAAATACCAAGGCAGAGGAAAGTAGGTCAGTTATGCCAGCTTGACTTTGACAACCTTAACATTTAGATGTGCTGTGAAATTCAGTGTTTCAGTTTATTTATTTATTTATTATTTTTTTAAAGTGACACCAACTCTGACAACTCATCAGTAGAGCAGGTGCTTAAATTAGCTAATCAATTTATATATTACAACAAAAAAGAAAAGGAGCATTCATATATTTTCAAATATTGTACAGATTACAATGTTCTTATTTTTTCTAGGTATAAATATGAGACCAGTATGTCGCACAACACTCAGGTCAACAGCACAGAAAACATCCTGCCATGTTTGTCCAACCACAACCTCAATGAAAAGGGTGAAATCCCAGATGTAGAAGCCATGAAAGGTAGCTGGTATTTTGTTTCGAAATTCACCTCCATGCACTTTAGCGTTGATCCTAAATCTGCCAGAAAGAGTTTAATTGCTGGTCATCTTCTCCCCAGCTTGCGAAAAGGCAGTCGGCTCTTCCATGTGGATCTACGTTTTCCTGGGAAACATGCTGCGCGGAATTGGAGAGACTCCGATCATGCCTTTGGGAATATCCTATCTGGATGACTTTTCCAAACACGAGAACACTCCTTTCTATTTGGGTTTGTTGTTGTTGTTATTAGTTACAGCATGCTTTGGCTTAGCACTGTGCATAGGATCGGTATACATTTCAGTTTTCCCTTACATCATACATCTTCATAGCCAACTCTCAGCTTCTTATCAGCCCACCTTTATTTTTGATCAATTTGTGTAAGAATTTCTATTTGGATGTCATCTGTGCTTAAGCATAGAAGTGAAATATCCCACAAAAGGTAATCCATAACACTCTCTCCCCTTTCCTTTTCTTCTGTTCTAGCCTGCATTCATACAACGGGAATATTAGGTCCTATGTTTGGGTTCATGCTGGGGTCCTTCCTTGCCAAGACCTACGTGGACATTGGATTTGTCGATTTAGGTACGGGACATCTCATTCTGAGAATAAAGGCTTGCCATCAGCCAAAACATTCCTTTGAGTAATTCTATAGGATATAGGATCCACCTATGTAATCCACACAATAGCTGCATGTTTACTGGTATATCATCATTAAGTACCTATATGTTTCAGTGGAGAACAACTAATTCATATCCTGTTAATACGATGTTTTAAATGGAAACCACTTTGGATATCAAGACTAGAGTTTTAAAGAATCCTACAACTTCCCAAGGAAGAATTTACATCCATGGGATTGCTCCACTTATTCAGATTTTGTCTGGGAATTCGGGAATTCATCAGACAAAGAGAAACACAACATAAAAACAAACATCCTAACCCAACAATCATCCTTCTTCCTTTTCCCCAGACAGCATCACCATCAACTACAAGGACTCTCGCTGGGTGGGAGCCTGGTGGCTGGGCTTCATCTTGACTGGTGCAGTGATTCTGCTGTCGAGCATCCCCTTCTTTTTCCTGCCCAAGTCTTTGCCGAAACAGGGGGAAGAGGGAGAAGGTGGCAACAAAAGTATGGAGCTATCTTCTGGGTCAGAACAGGAGAGTTTTCTACCAGAGGAAACCGAAGATGGTGAAGACAAAGAGACGGCCGTCACATTTAAGGAAATGGCTAAAGGTAGCTCAGTGTCCGTCACATTTAAGGAAATGGCTAAAGGTAGCTCAGTGTTTTGGTTGTATGCCAAAAAACACTAAGAGCTGAGAGTAATCTTATTTAATGATTTGTCCTTTGCCAGATTTTGTTCCTTCCCTGAAGAGACTCTTCAGGAACAGCATCTACTCGATGATGATTCTCACCCACCTGGTTGCGGTCAACGGTTTCATTGGCATGATCACCTTCAAACCTAAATTCATGGAGCAGATCTACGGCCAGGCAGCATCCAATGCCATTTTTCTCATAGGTACACCGCTCACCCCACTCCCACTCCCACTCACTCTTAACTTTCCTGCATTTGGAACAATGATGTTGTGAAAGGGAAGTGTGATTGTGTGTGATAACATCAACTCAAGAATGTAAGCACTTAATGACCCACTGTGAGATCTCCCTTTGTGCAAGTGTTTAGAAAATCTAGGCGCTATATTTAGCATTTGATGACTGGGTGGTTATCCAACATTGTCAACCCTTTGTTTTCCATCTTGAAAGTGTAAGGAATCATCCTTTCTGTCCTATAAACCATCTCTACATTTCACCACTAAGGCATCATGAACCTGCCCGCAGTCGCTCTGGGCATCATCACCGGTGGTTTTGTGCTGAAACGTTTCAATCTGGGTGTCGTTGGAGCGGCCAGAGTGTCCATCACTGCATCTATGGGAGCCTTTTCTTTGCTCACCCTGCAGGGTTTCTTCCACTGTGACAATGCAGAGGTGGCTGGTTTGACTGTTGCATATCAAGGGTTTGTTGTGTTTTTTTGTTGTTGTTTTTTGATGAAATCTCTTGACTTCATTGGCAATGAACAATATTCTGACAAACAGCACATGTCTGCTTTGGTCCAGTTATCAACAACTATCCTACAATTATTCCACACTTTTTTCGCCGTGCAACATGGGTTGCTCCTGCTCCATGAAGCACTGGGATCCAGTGTGCGCCTATAACGGCATGACGTATGCCTCTCCCTGCCTGGCTGGCTGCCAGACCTCCACTGGGACAGGAAAAGCAATGGTGAGCTTTTTTTCCACCAACACAAAATCCAGCCACATAGACAACACAGAGTTATAGATTTCACTCTGATGATTGAAAGGAATAGATCTCCAAAATCTGTGTCAGCTGTATTCAGCCAAAGGTACAAAGTTGTTCTACATTAGGTCCTTGTGTTTTTGTTCTTCAGGTGTTTCATAACTGTACCTGTGTTGGGGACTTCATGACTCCTGCTGCTAACATGTCCGCTGTGCTGGGCCAGTGTCCGAGGAAGAGCGATTGTGATTATAAATTTAAAATCTACATGGCTTTGACGGTGGTGGGAGCTTTCATTTCTGCTTGTGGGGGCACACCGGGATATATTGTGTTACTCAGGTAAGATTCAATCAATACCTCGAGGGCCAGAGTCCTGCAAGTTTTAAATGGATCCCTTGACCTACACACTTGAATTAACCAGTGAAACTGCCTCATTGGTACGCAGTCAAGCTTTATAAAGCTCAGCTAATGAGCTAATATTGGAGCCATGTGTGCTGAAGCAGAAAGACATCTAAAAGTTGCTGGACACAGGCAACTTAGGCAGTTGGACATAACGTTAATGCCAAATCAGTGCATCAAGCATTAAACTGATAACATTAGTGACAGAAATAAAACTTACGTTAGGGCAATTACAAAATAAATGTACATAGGTTTGTCTAACTTTGGCTATGTTTAATTTGTTTTACTTGCCCACAAGAAACAAACCTCCATTTCTTAAATTTCACGCTTTTATTCTCTGACATAATGTTCCATTGTGTTTCTCTGAATTAGATCCATCCAGCCAGATCTGAAGTCTTTGGCCTTGGGTATGCAGACCCTGATTGTGAGAACTCTGGGTGAGTACTGTACCTGCAACAAGCACGAAGTCTTAGTAACAACATTGATGACATTTGATGTGACCTCCCAGGTGGGATCCCTCCCCCGATATATTTCGGAGCACTGATCGATCGAACTTGTTTGAAATGGGGCACGAAGCAATGTGGAGGACGCGGGGCATGTAGATTTTATGATTCCAACGCGTTTAGGTGAGAACAGATGTTGGCTACGTCACAAATCACGGCAAATAAAATCCGGCACATGGGTAATCAATGTTTTTATAACACGCTTTACTTTCAGGATGACTTTCTTAGGTTTGGTAACTGGACTGTACTTCCTTACCAATGTGTTGTGGGGATTTCTCTACGTTAAAATTATCAAGAGACAGAAGAAGCTAGCTCTGAGGAACCAGGCCAAAGACAACACACTGGAGGGAAACACACAGAACAATGGACATGCAAACATCAGCATTTCTACGAACAAAGAAGAGGAAAACAAGGAAAGTTCGATTTAACATATTACTAGAAGGCTGCATCATTGTGTAAAGAAGATGGACCCTTGTGTGCTGTGGTCATTCCCAAACTGGATCAAATGTGGTAATGTACAGTTTTATCACTGTTTGGCCTTCTAGCAGCTCACCTCTTCCTTCCTTCTCTCTTTTATTAGATAAAAGTCACAACAATTACCTTACATTAAAAATATGTGATCTTTGTCCAAACAGTCAAAGTAGCTTGATTTGAAACTCACCTTACTTTTTATAGAGTTCAGTTTTAAACATTAAATAGATGTATATAAAATATTAAAAAGATTTTAAAAATTACAGTTTTGCACACTGTTGAAGCTGAAAGACTCTTGATTCTTTCATGAGTCATTTTAATGTATCTGGGTTTTTTTTTATCAGTCTTGCTACCGGTGTTTTATCTCACTTCCTGAAACCATTTTTACAAGCTTATACCACTGATAAGCAGATTTTATTTAAAGTCAAATAAAATCCTGAAATGTGTCCCAACAATGCATTGTGTGTCAATGTAATTGTTATGTAATACATTACAATTGTTTTTTTGTTAAATAATTCTGTTTTAATTTGCAACAAGCTGTAGTCAAGATATGTTCTGAAATATAAATGTCGTAAAGTGAGCCACTGTTTGAATTGTGAACTGCAAGCCATTGGGCCGAGTACTAAACTTGTTTTTGTGATTTACTTTCTTGTACTTTGTTGCAACTGTAACATCCAGTCATACAGCACTGACTTAATAATCACTGTTGATAATTTGGATTTACAAAGAAAGTTAGATGCTTTTTTATTGTAATGTGTCATATATTTTGCTTAAGGTTCTCTTCTTCCACTCTCTTTGTAAAGTTGATTATACATTAAAGACAATAAGTCCATTAGTTGGTCTTAATTTATTATAATTAAGATATTGACTTCTAAGACTTTTTTTTACTATATAAATGAGCAATTTTTTAAACATCTGTGTTGTGAAAAATATAGAAGCTCACATTCACTTTCAGCCCTGAATGACAATGAATAAAAAAATAAGTAAATATAGACTTAATCAGCTTTCAGTATGCCACATGCTGAAAAAAAAACACAGTTTGACTGAAAATCAGCATAAAGATTTCATGTTTTCAGGTCAGTTGAGATTATAAATGTTATTTGTATTTGCAAAATGCCATAAAGTAGACAGTGGTTTTATTCCCGAACTGTGACCTCAACCGAGATGTACTGTTATAACCAACTGCAGTAGCACCCTCCAACCCATGGAGGGCAGCACTTACACGGTTTTAAGCTAAAATATTGCAGAATTAAACAAATTCTTACAAAAATGTTGATTTGAGGTTTAGGTAGTCTTTCACCATGCATTTCTAAATGTGTGTATATATATATGTATATATATATATACATATATATAAAAATTCCCTTCTCACCCACCGCGGGTGGTGTTTCTTCCTCTTAGCTCGGGTCCTCTACCAGAGGCCTGGGAG